>UZAN01044006.1:24892-38416 GCA_900618425.1 Echinostoma caproni
ATAACATGCCGATTTCATTCACCCCTCACACATGAAGTGAGCTCATTTGTGATGATATCGCCATGTGACGGCCAATTAAGATCTCTGACTAGCTGTTTAGTCCCCTTGCTGAAACCCGCAAGCAGTGTTGAGGCACAAAATCTAAGCCCTACCGACAAGCATCAGTAATGACAAATGAATTATCTGGTGTTCATTGTCGGTTATCGGATAATAACGGTTGAATGTGGTATATACCTGAAGTATACAAACAAAAAAGCAGTTTTTTGACGTAGAAATAGTTTTTGACAACTTGGTCTTGCTGTAAACAAACAAAAAACCAAAGTCTATGACGTGCTTCATTAAACAGTTAACATAGTCAAACTCTTACAGAAATTGAAACTTTGAATGATCACGTCTTACATATTTATATGTATATATATATATATATATATATATATATATATATATATATATATATATATATATATTATACAGAGAGAGAGAAAGGGAGAGAGAGAGGGAGATTTGCGTGCAGCTGTTTGTGCAAACAGATAAAAATAGCTGGAAAAAATGATTTTCGTTATTGGCACCATGGCTTTTCAAATTCAGAACACATGAGACATCATCAGCTCAGTTTGCTAGGTCTATATTTCACTCATTATTTATCAAACACAGATGAGTTCCAGTACCGAGAGAACATGTATACATGCACAGGTTATACTGGTCATCAATTAAAAAAACACTTGTCCATCACCCACCGGGTTTTCAAATGTTTTCTTTCTTTAATGTTATTTTGCGTTTACGAGTGAATAAGAACAAGCAAATTTGATGATCGATATCATTTCTACCAATACATGTCTGCTTGTTTTGATGCGCAATGACCAAAGGGAGGGGGAGAACGTTTTGCAGAGATAGTTTTTCCCTTTAGCATGATAAACCAAACAGTTCACTCATGTTATTACGCTAGAGATTGCGTGCTTTACGTGCGTGTTCTACTACAACGGTTTCTTCAACCAAGTTCATACAGGTAGTCTATTCTGTTTCTACAAAAGAAAAGCGGGCATCAATACACGTTGGTCTGAAAAAAATATAAAGGAAACGGTGAGAAAATGTTTGCTTACTTGAAAACCAGCAAGCCAGAGCTATGAAACAGGATGATTGTTCCCAAGGTATAAAGGAATGAACATTAAAACCCATTTAATGCGATGCACATGATGTCGATATATTCTTTTAGAAACCAGCAAAATCAAAGCTACTGACGGCGTCAGTCCCAATTTGGATGACATTTTTGAACTTTTTTATTGCCGCTCCACCTGCTTGGATTATGGAATAAAAACGAACAAACTGTAGGAACTGATCCGAACGTTCTTACTGGTGATATTTATGAGGCTCTTGAATTAATCAAAATGTCATAAGTAAGCACAAAAGGAAACACTCTCGATTTCCACCCGTCGGAAATCAGATAACTCTTAAGGTTATGTTTCCGTTATTGTGCAAAAGATCGCAAAATTCATTGGGACATTTAGTCTATTCCGTCCCTGGTGAATAATGTACACATCCAAAATGCCGAGTTCATTTTGTAGAAAGACCTTCCTTAAGTCATAGGCAGTATCTTTGAATTTATGATGGATAAAATCAATGTTGTATACACTCAAGGTTTACACAACCAATTTATATGTATCACAGTTCGTCTGGGGAAGAAAGTAGACAACGATGAACGATAAATAGCAAAATGTTTCGGTGTGTTAAGCTTAAAATCTCGGATAAAAAATTAACTTTGAGTCAGTTGAAAGAGAAATAATGTTATGAAACATTTTGCGTGTTTTACAATTTACTCCTTGTTTAGAGTGTTGCAGTTGCAGTTGAGTTTTGCGAAGGAAAACTACCAAGTTGTTATTCCGGTCGTATTGTTGGGGGCTGTGGTATAGCTGGAGTAAATCAGCGTTCACCCATAGTTGAATGCTACGCTTGACAGATACGTTTATTATCAACAAAACCCCATGTCCTTATTCCATTTGTGCGTTTGAATACGAGTCCTGTAATAAGGGATGTAAAACGAAGACTACTACCTGTAGTGTAGGTTGTGACCTTGGAGGTTGTATGTGTGTCTAAAGGGTACACAAGGTTGTGCGATTGAAGACTCTCGGTTCCTAATTGATATCATAAATGCCAAAATAATATACATGCAGCGAGATGATAAAACCTCGTTTGATCTCCTCAATCGCTGGCGTGAAACAAAGGGGCACATTTATATTGCATTGGGTTGACAAAATATTATTGTTCTCATCATTATTATGGAAGAAATATAGAAGTAACATAGATATAAAAGATCAATGCCACAGTAGGTGGATTGATTGCATGAAAATCGTTTTGTGCTCATGAACTCAGAGTGGAAGTAAAATATTTATGGTAGGTATTACTTACAAGCTAATGCTTCTCTTGTCCCTATAGGATATTTACACAGTTGAATTGCTTCTGGGAAAAATGATAGTGTCACATAAAGTTTTGGGTAGGAGATAACAAATAATGTAGTCTTCAACGATTAGGTCCGTATAGGAATTTTTGAATCAGCTACCACAAAAGAAAACAAAAAACAACAATTTTTCGGTTTGCGACGTCCCGATCGTCTGGGAAGGCCTTTTTCAAGTCGATTAACAAGGAACCTTAAACAAAAAGCAAAAACTGCGAGAGAGGTACTTTTGATTGGTCTAGGGAAGGAAAAATTGAGTTGCTATGTGTGTATGCTTATGGTAATAAATGAGAAAATGGAAGTTGCGAATGAAACAGGAGGTCAAAGAGCTAATGATGACGTCATAGGAGATGAGAGGTTTGTCTGCGAGCAGATTTGTGGTGTGGCTAGATTTAATGTTGTGTATGCATATCTATGTAAGCGGATCTAATACCTGATCAAATGCTTTCGAGAAGTCCAGATAAATCACATCCACCGAATCCCCTTCGTCGACTGTTCTAGTTTATTCATTTCAAATGAGGTGTTGGAGCAGACTAGCTTTAGCCTGAACCCGTGTTGAGTTGTCGAAAGTATATTGTATCTTTCCAAATTTTCCATCAGGTAATCTGGCACAATTGACTTCATGATTTTCGATAGCACCGGATATAATTGATTAATGAAGCTTACCCTGGCCTAAACCTGACGAAACCTACGGAAAAGACCGTGAACTTTGTCATAACCCATGGGCGCAGGCCGGAAATTAAACAGCTCCCTCTATCCACCGACTGTGAACATTTCCGAACCATACAGCGACAACAAAAAGAACTCTGCCATTTCATTTCCAAACCATATATCAAAAATAAACAATCGTATTCATCACACCAGACCATTACATTAGCCTGACATTTCTGAATCCCATATATATAATTTGCATTAGCCCGAGGAAGAGGCTATCGAAAACAAACTTTGTTGGCTAGAGTGTTTTCTGAATATCACGATGGGAACATTCCATGAAGCTAATGAACCTATGATAATAAAGCTAAACAAGGCACATGTTCAAAAATGACCAAATTTTCAACGATGTGTGCCATAGGTTGAGGTTGGCTTTATGCGTTATCAACTTAAAGTTAATCCGATGCAACTGCAAATTAATTAGCTGAAACTTCAAGTGAATCCAATCTATCGCATTCCACTGGGAGCCCCACAGTGCTTGGTGCTTCATCAATCACACGTCACCGATCGGACCTAGTCCACCAAAACCCCGTCCAGTCGGGATGAACTGAGATCTCTATAGAAAGACGAAAGTACTTTACGAGTGATTTACCAGGCGAGGTAGAAATTTCCGATGCAATATAGTTTGACTCCTAGCCCATCCACCCCTCTCGGGAACTTTTTATCTTTGACCATTAATAGAGTGAGTTTTAGGTGAGAATGAATGATTCCGGCAAAAATTGACTTCGGACGGTTGGGCGTGTAGGTTGAAATGAATCATTGCATGGGTGGTTTCAGTCTAGGCCATTAAAAGCCTGGTGAGTAAATTCCACTAATGCAGAGGTTCCCTCGAATAACGTCGATTCCTGTGAACCAAATGCAATAGCCTCGATATTTCTGGTATTAAAAGGCACACTTGTTATGATACTCAAGTGGTACTTGGATACAATGAAAGAATTAACAATGTTTCATTTGTATGGCAAGACCAAAGTTGAACTGGTTCACATACAGAAATTAAATTTTTGTAATTTTGGGTTTCGCTACTGGATGTCGACTGATGTTGTTCCGAAACCAGATGATCAAGAATTAGCTGAAATTGACTGCTTCTCGTGCTTGGGTAGCGGCGTGACCAAGAGCGGTAGCACAGCAAAGGAGATAAACGAACGCATTTCAAAGACTCGAGTAACGTAGGCAGTAGGACTATGATGACTCAAAGTTTTAAATTTATGATCAAAGTTCAATTTAGTCAACGTCAAATCTTCTTTAGAATCTCGACAAAGACAGGTGAGGAGCAAGAGTTGAAAAGTACAAGGAGACAGTAGGATCTGCTAACACTTGGGACAACGGTACGTTCCAGGTCACCGATAAGGAGAAACGTTGAACCGCCTATTATCACTTTTGTTTTTTATATTATGCGTGCAGTGCAAGTTGATGCCAAAATTGACCTCAAGGCGTCATGTAGAGATTTCTGCAGGCAAAGCATCGACCTCTCCGACCGGGTGCTAAAACGAGACAAGACAAGACAGATATTTCAAATGGGAATTCGTCGTGTATATAGCAAATGAAGCGTGAACTGACAAGCTCGGAAACACTGGACAGCTGTTTCGACCTGGTTGGGTCTCATCAGCAGTGCGAATCCACTGACCCGACTGAGGATCGAACCCGGGACTTCATGGGCAGAACGCAAGCGTGCTACCTACTACGCCACCGAGCAGCTGATCAGACCGTTTTTCATGTTCCATCTTACACGATATAGCACAACCCATCTTTGAAAGTTCGTTGCGGGCCACGGACCCTGCTCAACTCGGCACTAGCCTCCGTGGGTAGCTCGCTTGCGTTCTGCCCATGAAGTCCCGGGTTCGATCCTCAGTCGGGTCAATGAGTTCGCACTGCTGATGAGACCCAACCAGGTCGAAACAGCTGTCCAGTGCTTCCGAGCTTGTCAGTTCACGCTTCATTTGCTATATACACGATGAATTCCCATTTGAAATTTAACCAAANCCTCCATTAGTCACATAAAACAAGACAGATCTGTAAGGAGATTCATAAAAATCCTCATTAGGTGTATACAAATCAAGGTCAAACTCAAGGCTCTTCTTCATTCCACTGCGAGGATTCACTAATTTAACCGAAAAATTATGATATTTGGTTAGAAGATTTTGATTGATTGGGACTGATGGATTTCCAGATTGAGGCGACGATCTCCGAAGAATAATGGATAAAATGATATATGCATGCGGGAATGGATTTGTTGTACACAATAAGTCAGTTGATCGCCGGGGGTAGCTGATACAAGCAAATGAGTTTGTCTATTCACAGTATAATAGAAACCACCTTCACAGGTGTGTTTTACATAGCCTTACACCTCTTAGTTGCCGAGTGTATGAACCGAAACTATGCTAAATGGAACGAATTGATAGAAAGTTGTGCGGTGCTCTGCATTGCCCGCTCATAATTTGGCATCGTAGTCAGCTTTGTTTTAATATACGCTGCTTGTTCTAATCCCACTGATTGTATTCATAATGTGCTGCAGCGGAAAAGCTATTAAATAGACAAAACTCAGTCCACAGAATTCAGTTAAGAATACAGATGCTGATTGAAACTAATGATGATATTGAAAATCTCTTCATTATTGATCCACTAGAGCTGATCAAAATGTTTCATGGGAAATTAATGGAATACTAACAGAAGTTTCATTCGTGCTGTTATTTCTAAGGGATTAATCAATGTTGCTCGGTCGCGTTAGTTTGCTACGAAAACTCACGTATCCAGCATACGGTTGTTATCAATGCAATGTTTAGAGAGAAAGAAAAAAAGCAGAGCGCAAACGAGTTGGCTGAAACAGAAATTGGCTGCTGTCTATTCACACTATGTTTGAGACTGGGAAACCCGCATGTGTACTTTTTATTCAGACTTGTCTGCAAACAGCTATCCAATATGTTCCAGGGAATATCACACATTTCCATGCCGGTAGCGTGTGTGCGAGTCCGTTCGCAAAATACCCACCTAAAAGCTAATAAATAGGGCATATTTTATGGATTGTTAACGATAAAAATAGCCAAAAAGTTAAGCATTATTTCTTTCTTTTGCAAAGGTTCTTAAAAAATTGAGACAATTTGAAGCTCAGGAAAATAAAGCGATCGCTTTAAATTATTTTCAGGTTGTCTTGATCGGTTAACAAAATCAGTAGATATTTTGAAAGAAGCTTTTTTGTAATGTTTAAAGGTTAAAAAAAAGGGTACACAAATTCAAATCAGTGTGTAGATCATTTACGAACAAATACTTACAAGAAACTGGTGAGTTGTTTGAGATAAGCTGAACTTTGAAGAAGAGTAGTTTAAACTGTACCTTTACTACCAGCACCGTTGGCTTAAAATTTAAATGTAAAAAGTTTGGTAAAACCATTTGTCCGCGAATTGTCTTTTCAGATAGACGCTCAATATGTTGTGGGTGCAGCTGGAACCAGGCAGGTACAGACCGACTGATGTTTTTGCATATAAAGCAGGGCCCAAAAACAATATTTTATGTACCGGAGCACAATGAAATCTCGGTTACCAATCGGAATCACGCAGGTGTCGTTCGGCTGCCGGTATATGGCTGAACATGTGTTGTGGTAAAGGGCTTTTTGTAAAGGGTCAGCTTGTTTCATGGACGGAGGTTTCTTTCTGCCCCAGAACTGTGCGTTATTTTGGGTTGATTACCCGGGGTGAATAAAATCAATTTAAAATCCACGGAGCTATAAGTGATTATCGAATGTGGTTCAGTTTTACATTGTGTATAAAAGTACGGGTATGATAGATAGTGATACTAGATTTTTAGGTTGAACTGCAAACAAAAACTTAAAATTTGGGATCCGAAATTTAGCTATTCTCAATAAACGGTAATCCTGTTAGATCATTGAATGAGTTACTCGAACATTTCAGCAATATATTAGGACACTAGTTAGAGAAAAAGCAAAACTATGTTTCGCCTTGTGAAATAAACAAAGTTAAAGGAAATTTATTAATCGAATTTAGATCATCGAGTACAAATTAAGGGAACCAATTACATAAAGACTGAAAAGAAAACATTATGTAGCTGCTAGAAACTTAGTTGACATCCACACTGATATTGATTCAACTGAGCAAATAACTTGAAACATCACAAACCGTCTAAGAGAAAACTGTGCAATAAATAAATTGCTAATTGGGTCACGTCAAGCAATCGCTATATGCACCTTGAGAGGTGAATGATAATCAATAAAAACATAACCACAATGTGTCGGCAAGTGGAAATTTATAATACAGTAAACGGTCAATAACTAAAACAACGGTAAAAACAACAACAGAAAGTCAATAACTTACCATGGTATTCATTACTTTATGACATTTGTTCTATCATCAGTTTAGATTAGCATTTTGTGCAGATTTCCTGGTGCAAGATTATGGCTTTTGAATAATCAAGTGAAGTTGTGGTTGAAATTAACTCCACAGGATCTAACGGTTTTGTTACACCTGGTAGTTTAAGATGGATAAAGGGATTGCCAATTGATGGTTCATCAAAATTTTATCCCTTTTAAAGGGAGAAAACTACGACACTGAATTCTTGGGATTCATACGGACGTTCCTTTGATGCGATCACTCCAAATTTTCTGTTATGTCAGGTTGTAGAATAGTGTGAGATGTTAGGTTGGGTAGGATAGTCCAAATATTATATCTTTTTATACTTAATAAAAGAGAATTTCTCACAGGGAAGAACAAGTGCAAACAGAAAATATAGAAGGGGATTAACTAGTGCCTTGTGGTTCGCGTTATGATGAGATCGACCAAAAAGATTTAGGGCCTATGTACCATGTGAACTGCAGACGGTTCTAGAAATAGTTAGACAAGAGTTCAATTGTAGGAGGTTAAACACCGACTAAAGAAAGAATAGTTAGCAATATTCGCCTATCTTTGTTGTTAAAAGGGTCACTGTATTCTAGAAAACATGGGGACAGCCTTGCCTTTTCTGTTCAAGGGTTGATAAATCAAAATGGAAAAGAGCAGGAAGGGTTTCCAGTGTAAATCAGGAATGGGTATATACAAACTGGTGTGGGCCCTCAAAAGTAAACTGTGTGAATGTTCTAATCATGAGACTGTCAAACATCTTCAAAACAACTGAGGTGTGGCAATGGGACGGAATTTTGAGGAGCCCCCCTCCGATTCTGAGAGTTTGTGATAACGGAGTGGCTGAGGTTACTGTGCCTCAGTAGGAAACATTTTGTTGCGAAACACAATGTTTGAAAAACAATGATTACACAGTACAAAGGGCGGCAGCACTTTACTTTAGGATAATAGGTGAAACTTTACCAGGAATCAGCCGGGTAGTTTTTTGACTTAGTTCTGTGTATGTTACACTGGTCCCCTGGTTGGTTGTGTTCATGTTACTCTCATTTGATAAGACAGAGGGTGTTACCGATTTCGGCGAAGCCTTGTTTCAGACTCTCTACCAGGTCAGGTCTGAGGTAAAGGGAGACATACGAAGAATTCAAGCGTCTCACTCCACTAAAGAGAAAATCGGCCGTATCAATTGAGAAGGTGCGTAGATTATTTTCTTCAAATTCTGTACAGAATTGTATTGTATTGTATCTCGTATAACTTTTGCAAGCAATGAAGCTTAAATTTCATTTAAAAAGCTGTATGCAAATGGGGCTGGGAAGAAGCCGGTGACAACGGAGAAGTTGGGAAGTGATGCGAAAAAACTTGTGCAGATGCATACATGTGGAGTGTAGAATAAGACAACACACTTTTGGTAAGTGACACCTCTGATTTTTGATAAATGTGCTAATATCACTATCTCATCTGGAAGAAGCAACTGGGCGCTAGACAGGGTAGCTTAAGGAACTATCCAGTCGCAGTATTTCATTACCAATTTAGGAACACAATGTAGGTGAACATGTTTTCAGTGAATTTCTTTTCAAGGCTCTTTACATTCACATTTATATGAAACGATTTCCTTGTACGAGCAGAGAATAAATTGAATTCACTCCACTCCTGAGTTGCTTACATCTTCCTATGCATATTTGAATGTGAATAAAGGACATGAAAAATAAAATTCAGTGAAACATTATTTAGTATCAGGCATCACTATTAATCGTTGTTCACTCTACACCGTGTGTTTTCAGTTTAAAAATGGGTGAGTTCAAATTGCTCGTGAATCCTTTATAGCGTGAAATCCTTGTTATACTAAAAATTGAAGTTCGTCGTCGAAGATGTGACGATAAGCTCAATTCGGGAGCTAGTTTATGATGTATAATCTAACCCTCAATGTTGGCCGGGGTGCAGCTTGACTCAAATAAACTGAAAAGCAGAAAATCATAGGAAAATGGAAGGCAATATTTTCGTCACATTTATTGATCTGGATGCAAAATATGTCAACTTTGATTCTAAAAATTGAACTTGAACTCACTTATGTAAACGTTTATTGAATAAATGCGATTTGAAAGTCGATAGTTAACATTGTTTGCACGTGTTGCAGCTTTCATAACTGATCGCACAATTCATAACGATCTGGAATCTTCCTCATAGACTGTAAGTATAAAATAACATTTACCTTCTAGGCGTTGCTGACCTAAATGAATTTACTGAAGACACCGTATAAGATTTTAGTCTACACCACACCTTTGGGGTTTTGATCATGTACTTTAGCTACTGATAGTTAGTGACCCTGTCGAAATCATGTTAAAGTAGGAAGAAGCTACTAATTTGGGGCGTTTACATTTACTAAGGGTTGAACAACTAATGACAAGTCAAGTCAGTCTAGTCAAGAAAAGCTTTATGTACCCAAAAGGTGAATTTTCAGCAGTTTACGAATTTTACAGTGGATAGGTAAAATAATTGTAAACAAAAATATACAGTATGAGAAATTCTGCAGTTTAATAAATGAGAGAAAAAATTAGGGCAAGAGTTTTTCCCTGAGGTGGGTGAGGATATGCAGACGATTTACTAGTAAACGAGCTAGGTAAGGAATTACACTGTTTCGATATGTGGAAGTCCGCGCAGGAAGGAGTTGACATTTGGAGCGTGTCCGGGGAATTGACAAGGCTTTCGCGATATCTTGGTGCAGACAGTGCCCTTGATTATGCGTTATCCTGTCAATGAATGTATCACAAGCGTCAAGATGCTTGGAAATAAATAAATCAACTAAAACAGTTTTATCAACTCCACTGTAGCGGGACAAAAGTTTAAGAGATCTTGAAAATAAAGAGAAGTCTTTTTCTTTTGGTCCGGGGATAAAAATCGGGGAACAGTATAACCAGTGTGGAAGAATGTAGGTAATCACAAATTTAATAATAAGATTATGCGGTACGGCCAGCTTCCTGAGCCTATAATCATAGAAGGACAGTTTTCAAACTTCAGTGAAAACGTTGTTGACGCGTCAGGCAACCGGTATATTCGATGGTTCTTAAGCAGGAACAATTTGTGTGATGACTATTTGCATATTGCCATATCCCACGTCTTATAAAATATGTGCGCCTTGCTGCTACAATCGGTTTCATAAGTCATCCGATCTGGCCCGTGATGTAACTGTTGTGAATGACAAATGAAAACAAACGATGATTTGGACTAACGGCCCTTCGATTGCTTCTGCACACATGTAATCAGTAGTCCATCTAATCAACCAGACGCTTCGTTGCCATTGCCGATCTGTAGTATACGTCCATCCTCCAGACTAGGATCCGAACTACAGAACCATAGCATGGCAGGTGTGTTATTACTTTGCCCGCTAGCCATTATGATAGCCGTCGAGCGTAGTCATATATTGGTCTAAAATATGTCCAAATCAAAGTACGTGGTTGAACTGTTTATGGTTTTGTTATGTATAGGTGAATGTGAGATTTATTTTGCGAAGGGAAAGATTCACCACAACTTATCTTGTTTCCAAGTGAGTAATGGGGGATTTGGTTCAATATCAAAGATGAATTCGTCGTGTATATAGCAAATGAAGCGTGAACTGAGAACCTAGAAAGCACTGGACAGCTTTTTTGATCTGTTGGGTCTCATCAGCAGTGCGAATCCATCGATCCAAATGAGGATCGAGCCCGGAACCTCACGGGCAGGGCGCAAGCATACTACCCATTCGGCCATCCGGCAGCTGATCAGACCGTTTTTTTTTCATTTTCCATTTATACAATAAAGCACAAACCATCTTTGTGGGCCTGTTGCGGGCCACAGACTCCGCTTCTTTCAGCACTAGCTTCCGGGTTACGACACGGTGGGAAACATTCACAACCTGACTACTTATTTCAGGTGAGTAATGGAGAATTTGGCTGTCTAGTGCTTTCTATCTTTCCAGTCCACCCATACGCAACGAATTTCTCCTTTGAAACTGATAAAAGTTCACTATTTAATTTACCATAATTAATCAAGTTCTCTAACAAAGAAATAAAGAATATGGCTCCATCAACCTGTTTTGCGATTCAAATCAGAAGTTGGTTGGTTACGTAAATCTGGTGATGTCTTCTATGTAACCAAGTAACTAATTTATTTATTAAACACGAATTTGTATTCTTATTTTCATCACTGTTAATTTCTCAACGAGACCGTGTTTTTAAGGGCTATCCAGTCACATTGTATCTCTGGTACGTGACATTACATTTTGTGGAAATACATGCATAAAGGGTGTCTGATTTACAAAAGTGTGCTTGTTTAATATTTACCTGTACATCCAAATGAAACCAGTAAAAAGAATCTCACATAAAACCAATTGTAAAGACAACTTTACATTGCGAAGTGGCTAGACATCCTAACAGGATATAAGTAACAGATCTGCTGCATACAAAAGAAATCAGCTTTTTGGAATGCAACACAAAGGTCACATTCAAAGTCTTAAATAACTTGGCATTGGGGTTTGGGGTAGCTTAGGGCTTTTACCAATTCCAACACGTCAGAAGCTGTCAATAAACACTGCTACTGTTTTGCAAGCTTTATAGGCTTACCTTATTCATACGTAGTCAAACTCCTTTTGACTAGGACCTCTGAAGAACAAAGGTAGACAACAGGAGCTTGATCATGTTACAGAGCGTTTCAGGAACTTTTTATTGATACACTGGTGAACATATTCTTTGCATTCGACTGCTTGAGTGCTCCTATACAGATTGAACTAAACTTAAAAATAGTTTTATGGATAAAAAGGAGTCAATTGTTATTTTCACTAATAATCACATAAAAGAACTCAATGTTTCAAATAGACCGTTACACTCAAAGGTTTGTGAGATTTCGAAAAATCTGCATTTTTGTCAATCGATTCCTTCGTATCCACCAGTGATTTTTTCTCGAACCAGAAGAAAATCATGAATCGGTTAACAATGTGTGAAGTTTCCTTTTTATCTATATTTTACTGCATTCCAAAAGAATGCAACTCGTTATCTTCCTGAATGAGTGCGATAGTTTGAGGAGCTATATGTGCCCAATCAAACTGTGAAAGCAATAAGCCAGCCACCAATGGATTCCATTAATGATCTATTTATTAGATTAGTCTGCTCTATCTCTAGTTAACTCATTCAACTTAACTACTTTTTTGGTACAATACACCTTCCTGTTACATAAATACGTTACTGAATAAACTCGGGGTAAATTGTGATGATCGATTTACTTTTACTGAACTTATGCATCAAGAATCAATAATGACCACAACACAGCACTAGTGTATTTCAATGGCTGTAACATATCAATAATTCTGTTGTTGCATGCAAATTGGTACACACATACCAACTAACCGTGGTTTAGTTGTTATAACCATAATTAAAATGAACTGTTCAAAGTAGAAATTGCTGAAGAAAAAAACACGAAGACTATGTTTGCGGTTTCGGGTGCACTTATATGAATGATCATAAGAAACACTAACAGGTACGGGTTTCCTCTCATTTAGTTACAATATATACATGTGAAAAGGTAAAGCAGCGATTTTTTGATTTTGTGGAAACGATAAATAATGCATCTATCTTCTATTAGATTTTCATTAGATCATATTTCGTGAAGTTCATTGAAGACAATACCACATGTTGACCCTAAGCAGTGGCGATATACATTGTCGTGGCAAAACGATTCCAATTTGTTTGGTCTGGGAACGACTTATCCTACGTGTGAATTTAAATTTGCACAAATTAATAGCTTTCATGTTTTGTGTTCATTTCAGGCTGAAAGAAATGTTCCAGCGCGCGCCCTTCGATTGGCTGCGCTACACTTGCACGCTCTCCGTCACATTGTGGGAATTTTCACCTTTTCACTCACTATCATGCGCCATCGTTACTCACGGGATGATATTATTTGTTTCAAACGTGCCAGGACATGCTTTGATGGTTCAGCGGTTTGTGCGACTCCATTTTCTCACTGTCCAGGCTGGACCAAAAAACGCAAGCGTGCAGG
>UZAN01044008.1:0-11278 GCA_900618425.1 Echinostoma caproni
ATTACCACAATTACTACAGTGATTCCCTACATTTGTCTTTTAATCATCATTTTCATTGCCCCGTTCCAAATACAAACTCATCCCATTTAGGTAATATGCCTACAGAAACACCTTGGTACCCAATATTGCCGGGATACTAACTGATAAGGAGGGTTTGTTCTGAGTTACCAATGCACGCGGTAGTAAAGTTAATATTATTTACTCAAGATGTCCCATTTTTCTGATATTTTTTGCCAGTATAAAGAAAGTGGTTTCTCTGTTTGGCTGAAAGCTTGTACATAACTCACCAAAGCTCCAATACAATACAATACAATACAATACAAAATAATACAATACATTATAATACAATACAATACATTCATCAACGAAGGGATTCGAGTGAACATCATTCAGATTTGAGCACTCTCCATTATTTCTGAACACACCAAACGATACATGATTTGCATTTAAATATTGAGAATTCAGGCTCATCTAAGACGTTTGAATTCGTCTCAGGTTTCTCGAGAATCTTAGACCTGAAGCGTTCAGCCTGACCAAATGTGTTTTTCTCACCATCCGTTCAGTTCACCCTGGAAAAACTTGTGATCTTTTTCACGATCAGAGAAAGGTTGACACCAAGCGGCCGTCTTTCCCCACCACAAACACACAAGCGATTCATACGGTACGTGGATTGACTTATGAGCTGTGATCACCTATCCATCACTCACCCATTTGACACAGTTTCGTTAGGCAAAGTGCAACTGAACCGCCGCGGTCAATTCGACTCAGCAGTGTTTCCTTCGTAGTGAGTCACCCGGTCTATCTCTGGTGTATCAGTTCAAGCTGTCTCGTTCACCTCACGTGAGCTGCTAGGCTCATGTACTTTCCAAGCCTTCTAACGATGTCCGGATGACCATCATGCATCACAGGTATCTTGACTTCCTGTGGAAGCGCCGGGCAGACGATTATGAAAAGTGCCTCGGTCACAAATCCCACTTCTCATTTGTTTACTGTGCGATCTTTGAGAATGAATATTTGTTAGAGAACTATGCTGACACAACATTATTTGCATACTGAAAATAATGGTGTGTTCATTGTAATTGTTGCAATAGACTACTTTTGAGCAGCTATTGGTGTGAATTGATTTTGATGACTGCGTAGAAATATGTTCATATACATTTAGACGGTGAATGTTGGGATTAGCCCATTCAGTTTTTCATAGGCACCATAGGCACTGGTGATGATCTTGGGTGTGGGTCGCACTCCTTGGGCGATCGTTAATTTCACATCAGTTAAACGAAATAAAACACGATGGAAGTCTCTCATGCTAACGAGTCTCAAACAGGACGAGACAGCTGCCTGTTTGTCGATCGTCACAAAGATTTTCGCTGCAGCTCAGATGGATCGGTCTATCGGCAAAGGAATCCCTGGGTCATAAATGACCTCTATTGGTCAGTTTGTTGTTTCATTTGTGCATTAAAGTTTGTATTTTTGAAAACGGCTGGAATTTGTGCTCAACTAAAATTTTCTTTGATGTTAAAGTAATCAATAACTATGTCCATCGTGAAATTGGTTTGTCCTTTCGGTTAAAACGTGTGAATTGGTCATTTTGTTTAAATTTCTGACCTAGAAAACATTGAAGATGACCGAAACCCTACGGAAGATTATATTCAACGGGCAGAAGTTCCATCTGCAAGTACACCTGACTTTTGCTGAAACAGTGGCTATTACCGAGAACAACTGTGCACAACGATGAGTGGACCGTGTATCGCTCATTTCGCTCTCTCTGTTATGTGCAGATATGTGTTCATCACTTCGACGGTTTCGTTAATCGAGCCACTGGACCGCACACCACTAACGTTGAAGAGTCGTTTGAAGAGAAGTTTGAAGTGTCACTGGATTTGGCGGTGACCATCGGTTATTGAATAACATCGAGATATCTCGATCAGGTGCAATACCATGTGTGATTCGAATTATCCATCCAGACATTCCATACTGAGAATGCTACGCCTCGGCAACACATAAGGCTGTTATATCCCTGTAGGCCATCTAATAAATATCTTTTAACAAATATTTTTGTACTGTTTACTAATTATTAGTAGTGCGTTTATGTTTAGATCATTCCTCCCAGGATGGGTGGCCAGTGGTACCTTGCTCCCTGTTTACTAATATTCACTTTTATCCCTCTCTATTACCTTTGAAGAGGAGCTTATCTTCTTATTATTTTCATATATCAAAATTCGAAGGCAAGTAGTAAAACGATCTATCTACCCGAACTTCGTAACGTGCAGGCAATATTTACTGTTCAGTTTTGCTGAGATGGCATCCTAAAGAGGCTTGGTCAAATCACCTTCCCACTACTTCTGAAAAATGTTTTATCGTGAGACACTTTATAGAGGGGGAATT
Organism: Echinostoma caproni; assembly: GCA_900618425.1. Classification (NCBI taxonomy): domain Eukaryota; kingdom Metazoa; phylum Platyhelminthes; class Trematoda; order Plagiorchiida; family Echinostomatidae; genus Echinostoma; species Echinostoma caproni. Next base: position 2,386 of record UZAN01044008.1, read on the forward strand.
TTATATGAAAGACCATAAGGGTAATGGTTTTCTGGAGAAGTGAATCCAAAAATGAAGGGCAACGGTTGAATTAATCGGCGAAGTACCGAAGAAATCTTTCCTCCTAAGACAAAACTTCGAAGGAAAGTCAGCTAATGAATTGTGTACATCAGGAGTTCACGAAGGCTTTGGGTCGAATATTTCTCACCCCATCGGTTTGTTTGGTGCTGCATGCCAAAGGTCTTTGTCTGTATAACTACACTCAAAAAAACCTCCCGGTTGTGCAGCAATTGTACCTACCAGTTCACCTGTGGTGACGCGTACATCATCGGAACAAACAGGATTCTATCATAACGACTGCCACAATTGATGAATCAAAATCACCCAAAAAGTAATGATGAATAAGGAGATCCGGGTCAGTCGTTTGCCAAATATTTGGTGATAACTAGACATATGAGTCTCGTGTGAATCCCAAGCTTATAACATCTAGTGAAGCAGTGGCATTTCAGTAATGACAGCCGGTTTTATTTGCGTAATAATTTCTGATGCGATCTGTTAAATAACCATGGGACAGGTTGTGGAAATAATTCCGCTGTTTCCTCTCAACCATCACGTGCATCACAAACACTCTACAAAATTATTGTTATATTGTTATAAATTTAGGTGACTCACTTGCCTAACCATTTTTTTGGCATTTCGTAGTACTGGCCTCTGTGTTTTAATAAATTGCGATATAATTTAAAAGCTACTTGACTACAATTAGAAATATTTTAGAGGCTTTCTGACTAACGAGTGTTTATAACCGACTAGAAAGAAAGTAAAGGCTTTGGAAACGTCATGGTCGATTAATTAGCCGTAGTCAAGTAAAGTTGTGAATTGAAGTATGACAACTTACGTTTGTGAGCAAGGACCATGCGCACTCCTTCATCTGTTCGCCCAAGTTCGACAATGGGACTGAATATAAAGGGTAACAGTAGAGGTTGATGAAAAATATTAGAATTAGAAAAATTAAATTTCTTTTCACGAATCGATGTCGCTTACGGATATCGAGGTTCATACCTATTGTGATCTACAGCTGACTGGATCGTTTGTCATGACTGGCAGAATTGATTATTGATTGGCTAATGCTGCCTCCAATCACGCGCACACACACGCACCTCATGCGAACATATTCTGTGACAACATCGTTTCGCCTCTGAGAATGAATGTCAGTAATGATCAGCTCACTGTGATTCGTTCTTTAACTGCCCAGCATGAAGGCATTATGCCTCCTTGTGACGCTTGTACCGGTTATTGTCCTTTCTACTCACCTGTTGACGCCCCTAATTTTTCACCGGTGCTTGGACCGTCTACTTGCGCGCATTTTAGGAATGAATGACTCGACAGATTCATTGCGTGGTTGTTTACCAGCCTAAATAGAACAAAGCAAAGCCTTTTCAAGCAGTAACCGTATATCAAATTTTTCCATCTGCGCTAATAGATAACAAGAATATTATATCGCGTAAACACTAAAATTCTCGTGATTCATCGAAAAGGAAAACGGTTCTGAACCGACAGTAAAATTATCATAATTTGGTCTGGACAAAACACATTTGGTAAGCATAGCTCCTGCTCGCAGTTCATGCCGTCAACGAAAGACTCAATTTTCGATTGCGTCATAAAGTGGAAAAATGATTACAGGATTCTGGGCTGAGCCCTCTCTCTCTCTCTCTATATATATATATACATATATATATATATAGTTGTAACATTTAAGCCACTACAACTTTTATTGCGACACTCAAGGTGGCGCAAATTCAGTCGGTGATAGAAGACAATTAATAACAAAGACCTGAGGTATAAAATCAGGAATAAATACATTCATTCATAGCCATCAATATATGTACCAGTACGATATTGGAAACTAAAATATTTTTCCGAAGTGAGAGTGATATTACACGAGTTTGATCTGAAGGTCAGGAGGCTCATGTTTTTGTTTCATCTCTTAAATCACTTTCTATCCCACATCATCTCATAAGGCGTTTTACTTTTGCTTACGTTTTGCCCCATTGGCTTTATGGGTCCCCTGTTATCTTCCCCGGTCTTTTTAACAAGGACCTTCCCGATCCCTTAATTCTCAGTCGGTATATAGTTTTATACCACGGGAACATCTAGTACATCATGTGATGGCACACCACCTCAAGTCCTGTCAAACATTCTCCAATAAGACTTTATCTGATATTTCCCATCCCGTCTAAACTGCTCCTAACCAGCGTATGTCTTATTCATTCACCCGTTCCAGTCATAAACTTATAAAGACACACTGAGGCTTACAGGAGCTCTATTCTACCGTATCTCGCCAGATTTATTACACACGATGAACTAGTTGCAGAAAATCTGTGCGAAATGTTAAACTAAACCAATCATAAACACCCTGGTATGCCATTGTGTGTTTTGATTTTGCTGTCCTTTTCATTTCTTTCAAGTGCCGTATCATATTTCTCATTTTTTTAATTTGCTGACACTGTGGTTATGTGGTTGCTGAATATCCATCCTTAGAGATTTATAAAGCGATTTTTTTACTTTATTTTACTTGATATATATAGCTAAACAATCTGACCTGTCCTCTTTTATTCAATCAAGTATTATACTTGTACGTTGCGTGAACGAAGCGAGGTTCTATGAAACAACAATAACAAAAACAACAACAACAACAAGAACAACAACAACAACAACAACAACAACAACAACAACAAACCCCGCTTCCGTGCTTGCCGTTTTATTCTGATTCTGCTCCGACCTCCCCCAAGACGATCTTCACTGCATGGACATTTGTGAACAGGTACCTGAACGACACAACTCATTCCGTTCAAAATAGAAGTGAAATTTTGGATGAAGAAAATTATAATCAGGACTATTGTTTTTAATATTATCCGAACGCTGCTACCGCAATGATAACAGACTGAATCGAAGCACTACACTGGATCACTTATCAGAGCAATCTATAACTGAACTTCAGAATTGAAAGTAGTCTCAGGTTCAGACCTCGGCAGTGCAGTTCAGTGTTAAGGGGTTCAACTTTCCCCTTGGAGGTTCATAGTCTGAGTTTCGGTGGGAAAGTAGTACTGATACGCGCTGCTGACGTGTCCGAAGAAGCACGAAAACCGCGTGCAGTGCCTTTTGTCAACCACTACAGAAACACACACTACTGCCATCACATGCGGCATTGTCATGACATTTGGTAAGTACCAATTATTTTTCATAGGATATGATGATCGAAAGGTAATCGTAGTGCACCAACTCAGAATGTATGGTGATGGAATAAGTTTAAGGGCTAATCAGGTTGAAATACATTGATGCGGGTCACGTGAATTATCGCCACTCGTCTCCTAATCCTAATTAGTGATCATGTGAACACTTGGAACTACTTAGAGATGATTCTTCCTGATACGCTAAAAATACCACAACTTACCATGCGTCCAAATACTTTTTCAAGTCCGGATCATCCAAAGAAGGGTACTCGAACCAACTAGGTACGCCTAACGTGGGCGAACACCGAATGGTACAGAAATTATCCAGGCGAATTTGCGCCTTGGAATGAATATATTTGGCCTGTCTCAGAAATGCCAGTAAAATTCGACGATCTAGTTGGTGAAGTGAAAATTAAGGGTGTGATTAAACAAATGAATTCTTCCTTCGTTCAAAGACATGAAGAGTTTAGGCCGTCAATTAACTAATTCATCATTGCTGCACCGTTCTTGTGGCAGGAAAATGCTCAAAATTGGTCTCGGGAAGGATCGTGATGGAGTAAAGCGAGCTTCATCATATTGAAATCAAGGGTACGCACACGAAAAGATAGGAAGAACTGCATGGGCTCTCATTACCAATACGAATTCACTGTTTGCTATTATTGTGAGGTACCACTCACACTTGTGAGTAGTTTCCACGCACCAAGAGGCGGTTATTGGATTTCCACGGAGTTCATGAGTGGATTGAAGGATTTAATTTTGTAATTAATGAACATGCGAATCCACCGTCGGACCGTTCCTTTAATTATCGTTTATGCTTGTAGAAATTATGAAGACTGGTTCCACATGATATATATTGTTGTATGAATGCCGGTTTACCGCTGTTAGTAATAAATGATCCTCTTCGTCCCGGCACAATCTTGTGGATTTATATCTGATTTGCTTATCCGGTACTCTAAATATGTCTTTCGTCACAAATAGTTCAGTACAATCTATGCGAATTGTTCCGAGTTACCAACTCAAGTTTTAGTTGCATCGTACGTCGGGATCTCGACTACGCGACTCCACGAAAGTAGACGGTCTTAAAAAATGAAAGCGCTCTATGCATACGGAACAGCCAAACAACTTTATTCTATGAATGTGAACTCAACTAAAAAATACCACCAGCACTACTACTAACTATCCTTTTATTAAACATGCATTTCAGAAACACGAGTCGCACTTGACACGTACCATCAGGAAATGTGATATGTGGTAATGCTTGAATCCACCGGCGAAAACTTTCCAAGTGGGCTTCGATGTGTTCCGGGTTTTCGTGCAACTCCTCTTTCGCCTTACGTCTAAGTGCGTCGTCACTGAGCATGTCGCCAAACACAAATCAGGTAGGTTCACCAGCGGTGTCGGCTGTATAGTTTTTGGTGATGTGCACTGTTTAATTAGAGTTTGTCGACATGCATGAACTCGATTCAGGGGTCGATTTTCGATAACTGTTTATATTGGTTTGTGGCAAAGTATGTGCATCACGGGTTTAGTCATAATCAATAATTAATACCCTTTGAGCCTCCCCCATTTGCTTATTCAAACTAATATACGACAAAAGCATAGAATATCTCGATAAATAGATGTGCATTGAAGAGTGCTAAAGTCCACTGATCAAAGACATGCTACGCATCTCTAGAAAACAGACGGAAAAATACCAGAGTATGATATGTCAATGAACTGGCTTTTCTAGTTACACTTAGAAAAGGAATTATAACTGAATTAGGGTTCGTAGCCCAGTTGATAAGAAACACTATACATATACATATAAATATATATAATGCATGTATATGAGTGTCGATTACAGAACAACTGGCTGTTCTTTACTTTGATTTATGCACAAAGTGCATACGGGGTTTTAGTTATTTGAAATAATTCACTTTCACCACAGGTGTTCACATGCCTCCAAGTCAAAATTGATTAAAAGAGCGAAACGGTGAAGAATTACCTTTATATCAAGTATCCTAAGATTTTCTCAACCATCTTTTCGCATCGTCACTTACGGCATGAGATGGCACAAAGCCTCCCCAGTCGGTGGTAAATCCAGAAGGTGGAAAGAATGCAGCAGTGATTAGCCACTACCAACTTTGTGAATCCAAAGGGCCTCCAGTACCTGAGGCAGAGACATAACTTGACTAATGTCAGTTGATAAAGCATCGATTTCGTAGACAAATCGAGATATGATGTTTTTTAATAGAAAGACTTATACATGCTATAAAATGTTTTCCTAATGTCAACACAATGTCCACCTTCGGAGGAAATAGCACATTTCAGAGCCTAGTCACGGGAATTATTAAACCCTACGAAAGTTTTGAAGGACGAACAGTTTAGTATTGTTGTGCAACAGAATCAGAATCAGACTACTGTTTTCCGCAATGTTTTCTATGATTTCGTCCATGTATTGTGATTGACGAATCAGATTTCATCAACTTATATTGAAATACAATTACGGAGACTGCCAAGCAATCAATATGGGTTTCCATTGAGCAACATTGAGTTTTGGTGGTAATGGTCAGACGTCTGAGACTCTTCTCGGTTGGTCGTAGTTTATCGGTGGAAAATATTCGCCACCACTTAGTTGGGAATGCGTTTCGTTAACAGGTTAACTGGATCCAAACGTTGATCCTCACCCACACGCACAAAGCAATTAATTCGCAGCGTCATTTCACAACCGCGTCTTTTGAACTGATGATCGAAGACCGGAGAAGTTTATCCAAAAAGTCAAAACGCAGTCTTTGCAAACAAGTGTTTAGCTATCGTGGTTTTATTTTGTTAAGGCTGTGACAGAAACTTAAACACCAGTAGGTTTCTTATTTTTATTCGAAATACTGGTGTGATATTGCCCAAGTATGCACCGGATGATAGTGGGTGACATTACTGAGGATAAACAACACGGAAAAGTTTTTCTACGTGTCGCTTTTAATAACCGATTTTTCATGAAGGGGACATCAAAGGATTAGCACATACACCACGGTGTCCGTGAATTAGTATGAACTAAAAAAAAGGATGCTCAGTGAGTTCTACGCCTATGGTAAATCCTAACTTGAAAATGTGTACTATTCTGATAGTAAATAAATACAAAAGATGGATTGAAAAAATAAAACACTGATTTAAATAAAGAATCATTCATCATTTTGATATACCTGTGTATGAGTTCGAGGTAGAGAATACAAGTTAAACCAAGAAAAGTATACTTATAGGAGCAGTGACGAGGGACGCTGGTCTCCGAGATCATAGTAGATGAATAAACGATTCCGTATGATTGCACAGTTTAAAGTGATCAGTTTTCGCGCTTAGTGTCTCCGTGTGTGATTGAGAATCCACGTGTTATTTGCGTTGTACAGGATCCTGAATGCAAACCAAAGCATGACTCAATGCTACCTGTGTTATAGACAAATGTTTCCCAAATGAAATTCTGGCATACATAGAGACAGTGTAACTGAGAACTAAAAATGTCTGAGAACCTGTAAAAGTGATTCAATCTTATCAAAAGATGAGAATCCACAGATTCACTACGACAAACTAAGACCCCCGACCCTCAAATGAGATCAAAACGAAAATTATTTCCGTACACCTTGTAAAACTCATTGAGTATATTCTTTGTTTTACATATGGTCCTTATCCTCGAAAGCCTGTGGGTTTCAATTATTGAATAAGCTATCCGATACTTGAGTAAAGTTTGGCTGGAGAACATCGTTCATTATTAAGCACAATAATTGCTCGATCGTACATAACATTCAGTATTCTAAAAACTGAAACCTTTGGATACTTGTTTTAAACCTTAAACCTCCCATTTGATGTTCACGTGCGGGCGCTCGGCCACCTACCTAGGTCGAGTGAGAGAGTGATTAAACATGTCCCACGGTGGGTGGACACTTTTGCCAACCAATGGGAAATAGGTCAAAGCTCACCGGTCACAGACACCAGTCTCTTCCATCGCACACCATTTGCTTGAGACAAACCATCGGTTCCATCGAAACACTGCGTTATTCTGTGACCCTATTCAACGCCGATTTACGTTTACTGCGGTTTGCTGAAGCAATTGCGTTTCAAAGATGGAAGCCTATTTTGTGCAAACAAAACGATTTGTTCGTTACTTTGGTGTTACCTGGGTAGAAAATCTGTCAGCTTTTAACTTATTAACGGTAATTTTTATCAATTTATTGTGATCCTGAATATGATATAATCCGTAGTATGCACCTGATGAGCTGCAGCGAAATATATCCGGATACCAATTGTGCAACATAAACCTACTGTATTCTTCAACTTATTTAATATTGAAAATAGATCCACTAAATTTGATTATTCATGGACAATGTATCAGCCATTTTCAATATGGTTTAAATCTAGCTAAATATATCCATTAATTTAACTGAAGTCATATTGGCATAGTACTTGCATACATCTTTCGATTCATGTCCACGTCCAAGGTACAGTACGAATAAGATTTTTCGGTCCATGATATCAGCGAAAGATTATTGGTTACTAGCTCGTTGAACTCGGGGAGCAGAAGATTTGCAATCGAACTACGGAAGTGGTAGCCCACAAAAACACAAAAGTTACTTTACTAGATATCCGATGGAATGCATATGATAGTCAAAGACCTTCAGGAACATACACTCCCCTCATTTATTGAATCCATTCAGCATGTTTCGAGAGGAAAAACTGGTCCCGTAGATAAAAATGCGCCCCATGTTGTCTCAAAACAGATTGTGAGTATATCGGATCCACAGATTTTATAGCATTGCAGAACTCATCCAAACACAAAAGCTTATATTTCATTTCAAGAGAATACACATATGCTCATCATCACATCCGAGGCATTACATGAAAATCGTTGATGCGGAACGTAAGAACCTTACCATTCAAGGCGGAGAGCGAGTTCACTTTTTTGCCATATAACCACTGGCGAGTAAACATGCTATATAGAGGACCTAACAGTTTCGGTTTGTGTTCATTCGAGATAAAGTGAAACGCAATTCAAAGAGCGTGAACCCCTGGGAACACTACAGAACAATACAGGGTCGGAAATAATCCTTTTTATAAGTTACCATTGAAAGTTACCCAATCTTCAGAAGGTTCCGAAATCAACGCATTCAGTGAAATGACGGAAAATCTACTGATGTTCATAAGACCGCGACATCAAACATAAGAAGTAAGCCCGGGGAAAACAACCAGAGGACAATGAAGCAAGCCGGTGGAGAAAAATACCCATAAAATAGTGGAACTAATTTATTTCGGGATGTGCAAGGTTTCGAATGTAAAATTATAGACCCTGCAGTTTTCCAAAACAGTTATTGAAGTGAGCCTATCTACGACAGCGATTATTGGTAGTAACTCCAAGGTGTTTGGCAAAGTTCACTCTGGATAATGAATTCTTATATGCTATTGAAGGATCTGAAAGAAAGAAAGAACATGAAAATATAAATATTCATGCACACAGTGACATGGAATACCTTCATGAGAATAAGAAGCCCCAGGATCACAGAATGTGTTGAATTTCGTTATTTCGTGATAATCTTATCAACTGTTTACATATGTTCAGATCATGTTGGGTTGAAAGAGCGACATACTTGGGGACAAACGAACACACTCGATGTAGATAAATCAATCCATACGGAGTCCAAAGGTGAGCAAACCGATTTGCA
>UZAN01044008.1:12074-38415 GCA_900618425.1 Echinostoma caproni
CGTTAGATGGGAGATTCCTCGGTACATGCATACATACATATCGTGGTAGAAGATCATCTCTCAGTTCTTCGGGCATACGTTTTACGCACGTTAAGCACAAGATGTAGCTAAAGTGTCGAGTTGGTCTAGACGGCATTCAATAATGAAATATTGAATTCTTCGGCATACGAACAGAAAGTGAGTAGTAAGTACATCGGAAGAACTAAGAGATGATCTTCTACCACGATATGTATGTATGCATGTACCGAGGAATCTCCCATCTAACGGGTCTAAATCTCTGTTCCGTTCAATCGCCAGTCATATACTAGATTGCAAGGAATGTGACAAACCTAGAAATGCCTTTCGTGTCTTAATCCGCCAGAACAGTGATCAGGTACCATGTTTCACTGAGACAGCTGCCAGTCGACGTTACCAACCCGATCTGTGTAAACAGATCGAATTCGTGACCAGCCTCGCACTGCCCTTGTAGGTGTAACTGTTCCGCTTGCCGTGATTACGCTCCCTTCCTCTATAACCAATGCAAATCGGTTTGCTCACCTTTGGACTCCGTATGGATTGATTTATCTACATCGAGTGTGTTCGTTTGTCCCCAAGTATGTCGCTCTTTCAACCCAACATGATCTGAACACAAACACACACGCACACACACACACACATATATACATATATATATATATATATATATATATATATATATATATATATATATATACGAATAGATGCATCAGTAATTCGTGTACACTAAATATTCAGATCTCCAAACGGCGCAAATGGAATTCTCGTTTTTTCTACTGGAGACAACCAGAAAGTAAATATTTCAGATCCTTAGCATATATTTCCATATATCTTGAACCAAGCTCTGATGTCAACCACGTCAATTAGGCTGCTCTCTGCATTGTAACCAATGCGTAAATGGACACGCGTGCGCGCAAGTCGAAGGGAAACTCTGTACGTATGCGTTTGTGCAATACAGAGTCTCTGATTGAAGCCAAGCAGAACTCTGCGCTAATGATCTATACTTTTTAGTTGCTGGTTGTCTGCATTATTAAAAGCTAGGAATTTGACTTGGGCCGTTTGAAGATCAGACTATGCGGTGTGTGAGAACCCCTGATGCACATGTATATAACAGCTATTATTTTTACATTTTGACGTTCGTATCGAAAAGATTTGCACACAAATAAGCTTGAATGTGACAATGTGACAATGTGAATGTGGTAATACGGATGATGGACGGCACGCACCAGATAGCCGGTGATGCAATCTGAGTCTGGTTTGCTCGGCATATGTATTCGTGTTTCACACCTCGAAACACAATATTCTATACAGACGTGGACAAAAGAACAAACTCATTCCACATAAGTAAAATTAATTGTACAGACAATCACTTTCTGAATTGTTTGCTAGCTTCACCACAGATTCTCAGTTTTTTTTCCGTTCTGCACCCCCTCCTGTCAAAATCAAACTTCCGAAACATGTGCCGAGTCTGATTGCGATCTACATGGAAAACTGACTGATTGGTTGCACTCCACGAATATGTTGTTTTCTCCCTCACACATAATTCAACTTCCGCCGACGAAGTGAGTGGGCGGATGGATTCGTTTGCAGAAAAACAAGCAGGAAATGAATAGGACAAACTGGTTGAGAACATGTGCAGATCAAATCGTACAGGGAGCATGGTATAAATTGCTTACCGAGTTGTCATGCACGTAAATGTGAGAAGAACACACTGATTGTGAGTTTACCCTGCATGTTTGTCATTGATTTTAGCTTTTGGTTTAGGGTTCATCAGATTCTTCCAAAGTACATATGTAGAAATGCATTTCAGTTTCCAGTGTCATATGTGTATATTGATAGCTATGGGTGAAGAGCTTTGTGAAGGTGTCCAAACAAGTCATATTTATGGAGGCTAGCTAGTGCTGAGATGAGCGAGAACTGATACTAGCAATAAGCTCGCATAGATGGGCTGTGCTATAGCGTGTAAATTCAAAATGAGATACGGTCTGATCAGCTGCCCGGTGGCCGAATGGGTAGTATGCTTGCGTTCTATCTGTGTGGTCCGGGGTTCATTCCCCAGTTGGGTGGATGGATTCGGACTACTGATGAAACCCAACCAGGTCAAAACAGCTGTCTAGTGCTCCCCAGCTTTCCAGCTCACGTCTCATTTATACGGCGAATTCATCATTTAAACATTTTTTTAAAAATTTAACTTCCACTTCAATGTTCTAGGCTGTCTCGTATCACCATGGGAATTTGCGCGACCTTGATTACCGCGTTGAAATTTGTAGTAATTTGAAAATTACAGTACAAAATTAGAAGATATTTTATGTAAAGCAGCAACGAAGTTTATTCTATCTAAAAAAGTGCTTGCTTTTTTATGACTGTGTTTATTCTGGTCAACACAAACATAATAAATAGCTTATATTTTGTTCATTTGGTGCACAATAAATAGGCCGAATAATAGAAAAAATTTAGCTTAAATAAAATAATAACTTATGGCTACAATCTGCTCACGTAAAATCTTCATCCTGAATGAAAGAAAAATATATTCAAATAAATAAAAGCAAACGTTTGAAAGATAGAAGAAATCGAACATTGACAAAATAAAAGGACAGTACCTCCTGTATCTTGTCCATGAGTCAGTTTTACAACTAAACTCTAATGATGTTTCTTTTTCTGATACACCTGCAATCGTCGTCGAACGCGAGGACTCGAATAGTAGAATAGTAGAAGCATCAACGGATATGGTGCGTCCTATTTGAGCAACAACATACTCAATCTCGTGAATGAGAATCGTAACAGTAAGCGTTAGGATGCTCGTCTCTGATGAAAGTTCGGTTGTTGTAGGACTTTGATCAACGCCAGTATGTACTCCAATACATTAAGCTTTTATATGTGTGTTCTCGTCGCATAGTGAATATACCCTGCGGCTTGAAAATTGTCGAGCGAATTATTTTATAGTTGAAGTGCAAACCATATTTGCAGTAGATGAATTCAAAAACTATCGACAGCTTTGAAATAACACTAGTACAGACCGGAAGGACGCTTGAGACTAAAACCGAGACTTTCTTTGTATGTTGAGCTATAGATCAGACGCAGAGGCTAGTTCCTGACTTATCTGACTGGAGAGTCACATGCGAATGCTATCACAAATGCGTGTAACTTTCAGTAGCTGATTATCGCCCAAGCATGTACAAATTAAATTTGATACCTGCCTTGCCCTGTTTCCCTTGGCAGAGGGGATGAGAATGAATAGCCAACCGTACGATTGACTGGCCGTAATTAAATAAGTTTACTGTGGCTTCAAAATAATTTACCTAAAAAAACATTTGCTTAAACCTTGAGTTCAAATGTGCTCATTTTCTGAGTTACAGCAATGTTCTCCAAAGTAACTGCATATGACTTTAATACATTTATTCACCACATGGATTTATGTCTTGATCCGATTGTCCCATCCTGCCAACTAAAACGCATACACAGATACATAAAACTTGTCCTACTTGTCCTAATGCATATGAATACATCGGACAACTTGCTTATAAGTTCAAAATGTTGAGATTCCTATACATGTATTTGACCGATCGCTTGGGAATGCACATTGGTCCACGACAGTGGGATGGGGTGTGGTAACCAGTGCGAAACTTATGCCACTTTTGTTTACGTCCACGCAATCATCAATTACGANTTACGAGTCCTACAAATTGCAGCAGAATAACTTTCGGTTTTCGCAAATCCAATGGGAACAGGTTCACACTGAAAAGATTCATATGTTGATCACACCAACAGTTTGGTAAGGCATATACATGATCGGCGGAAGAACAAATCATTAACTTGTCGAGGTGCTGCATATGCCATTCGATATTTTTTTACGTCAAGCAAATCGGTTATCGTGTGTGTGAAAACGTCTGGTTTTAAAACCGTATAACTAAAATGACTTCTGTGTTTAGTGCAGATGCTTTTTTACATATTGAGGTAACGAATTATAACCAATGGTCTGAATGGCGAGATGCTTGGTTCTCAAAGGTGCAGTCGCCAAATGTCTCTCAAAGTCAACTATGATTACAGTTTAAGGCCAGGTAGGGTAAACGTTTGATAGTGTAGCCTCTGAACCGTGTATATCAATAATGACCGATGGCATACAAATCCAATGAGCGCTATCTAATGGTTAGATTGCTTTCGTTAAAAAAGGAAACAAAATAAACTTTATAAAACAAAACAGTGAAAATTTGTTCCCATAATATTAACATCCTTTCCAATCATAGTTCCAACCCGTTTGATGATGTCAGCCAACTCTAAGCTGGTTAATACGGTCGGAACGTGGGCCATGATTACTGCTCATCCGATCGTGGTTACGTGTCGTGATCAATTCGTTTCAAATGCGATTTCGAAATCAATCATCCGCCAAATGTTGCTCGTGTTGGAGGTGAGTTTAAAAGCAAATATCTATCGGTCTCGGTTTGTTTCATTGCAGTAAACTTCTTCCGATGATTTGGTTTGCATTCAATGCGGGTACCTTCCTATTACGCACGAGTACAAATATCTATTGACTTTACCGTTTTGACTAAAACTATTCACATTTTACAGTGAGTAAAAGTGAAGGTTTTCAGTTTAGCTATCATATTCAGTCACTTCCAATTCAAACAGTTGCGTATCCCCAAAAAGTTCCAGGTGAATGCATTCTATTTTCAGACTGAGTTATGTAAATAACTGGTCACGCTTACGAAAGAATTCCTTCAGTTGACTTGTTTTATCAAACCTGTGCACACGGGAACAATGCCCTTGGTAGTTGAGCTAGAATTTCCATTTCGAATCGTCTTTTTCCGTGAATATTTATACGCGGTCTATTGTGCTTGTTAAATGCGCTTTATTTGTACCCAGTTGGTCTGTATTCTCAAAAACTTACCACTTTTCGACTATTTCACACATTCTATTCAGTTATTTTTCAGTGACATTTGTGAAGTTAATTATTGTTGAGCATAGCCATACCGCGATTTTCCCTCATCTTAGCACCATTGTTTGCCATCGGTTGGATTAATCTCTTAAATACGTGTCAGTCATTCATAAATATGAAAGGTCACTTGCTATTTAAGTCGATTTCCGTGTATTTGTGCTTAATTAACCACCAGTGGTATTCACGATATGTCTTAGAACGTCATGAAATTATGACCCGGAGGAGGTAGATTTGAATCCTACCACTGCAGCCTAACATTTTCTGTTTTATGGCAGCCCTTTGATTGGCTGCTTCCACGTTCCTGAAAATTGTGTAATGCGCATCCATTAAAGGGAAGGAAAAATGAAAAAAGTAGTCCGCTGTGTAGTCCGTATTTCCGCTTTTCTCTGGTACGCACATTCAGTATGCCTGTAAGGGCTCCCACTATGTACAAACCCCACTAAAAGAGGTCTGTTTATTGTTCTTTTCCGGTCGGTACACTACAGGAGACTGCAAAGTTGTTGTGTATTATCGAGCTCTTAGATCACCAAAGTGGGATCCACAACATTATTTAAACGATTAAAATTTGTCTCACATAAAAGACAAACACGTGGTGAATCAGGTAGCTGAAAGTTCTTTTTCTTCACAATGAAACAGGAACAAGAAGTTGAACTTCGTCACATGGAGACAAGAAATGATCAACCTTTGTTGATGCCAAACAGAACCGGTGGGTTCGGCTGCCTACTTCTCGTCGACTGTACCCCCGATGTGCTGAAGAAAGTTGAAGAAAAACTCAAACAAATCCAAAACGTTCAAGAAGTTTCTGTTGGGATAGACCACACAAACATGACCAATCCAAGTGAGATTGAAAGATTTAGTGCAGTCCGATACCTTTGAGTTTCTCAGGTACATGTTTCTTTGGCTTTATTGCACAACAGGAAAGTTTAGCGTAGAACATGCCAGCCTAACTCTTAATAAATTGTGGACAGTTTGAGCACAAAATGCAACTAATAGAAGAAGAATATCAGTATTTTGGTAGCAGAAAAAATTGTCAATGATTAAACGAAACAAGCCACACAAATCGAAATTAAAAGACACCGGCAAAGTGGGGTTCCCAAGATCGTATATGCTCAATCTGCATTTCCCAGTTTTCTTTGCGATGTAATCAGGGAAGTAGAGCCAAGTGGTATGTGCGTCACCTGTGTGTATCTGTGCAGCGAACACTATCAATTTAGGTACCGGGTCTCACATACCGCTCTGATTGTTTATCGAAGATCGAAGAACAACTGAGTGGCCTTATTTATCGAACGGAACGAAAAACTCAGTAATTTACGTCCAATTCTGTCGTTTTTCCCCTAGACTTACAAGTTCCGTACGTTCAAGTCAGAGTTTTGGTGTCTACCAATTTGGTGATTTACTCATTATCACCGGAATAAATACGGGTAAAGCAATATGTTTAAGTGATTAGGATTATTATAACAGTGACCCGGGAGTTATGTGTTCGTCACCAAATCATATCTTCCCCCATTTCTACATTCCCTCGCATGCGACCATACGGTGCACTCATGGGGAGTGCCGATGGCTAATCTGAGATTGAGGTCATTCTTCAACATATCTGTAGCCTTAAATCAGCTGATGTAGTTTCATACAATACAGATAATATATGATATGTCAGATGATTATTTGGGTCAACTTGTGTGGACTATGTGCATTGATCTTAGATTTGTTTGCCTGTTAATAAGATAAACTCAAATTTTCAGAATGTTTCCTAGAGCTAAGATACACTTTATTGCTACCCTGTAGTCTTTCCCGGTCTTTTCAAACAAGAATTCAAAACTATTCGCCGTGGTTTGGTGATCATCAGTGGTGCATCATTAACTTCTATCGATTCATTAATCATAGAACTCATTGATGGTCACATCAACTCTTGTTTTAAATTTGCTCGTAAGATTCTAGATGACCCTCTTCATCCACTACACCGAGATCTATCTTATCGTTTCCATCCGTCCGCACGCTCCTCATACCGACATCTACCCTCTCGCGTTAACATTTATACGAATTCCCCCACCTGGTCCGACTACTTACCAAAAAGGAACAGGTCTCAAATGAACTACGTCAAAAGTTTTATACATGAAATAAATATCACCCACATTCTTTACCTGTCGTTTTTATTATCATTATTATTTCATTCCACGTGACGAACAGTGTATATTTTTTAACTGAAATGTAAGCATTTATGGTTACACAAGTTATACAAGTACAAATACATACAAGAGAGCTTCAATATGGACTCCTCATGGCATGAAAAGTATCCATTAGTTACATTCCAATTTGACCACTATGGAAAAATATGTTTCTTATGATTTTGTTCTCTCCATGCGTAGATTTGTGTATTTCTGTTACACATGTATTCACTGCTCGAAATGGTGACCTGTTTAGGTCTGAGATAATCCTCTATTGTGTTTGGATGTTCTAAACCTTGCAATAGGTTGTCTTGTGCGAAAAAGGCATGATAATTATTTTGACCATTGCCAAGACTGAGGTCATAAACAACTCCGGGTTCTAACATAAAGCATATTCTGGCTGCAAAAGAGTGGTGCCGCTAACGTAGCCGACCCTTCTATAGAATCAACTTAAAGAAGTATCTGCTCAGATGAGCATTAATGCAGCGGTTAAGTAGATTCTGCTTCAAATGATGGAGTTGTTCCGCGCGGGAATATTTCTCCGAATTGGGTAACAGTAAGACGAGTTGAGCCCAGCAATTGCTGTCTTTTGACAAAGAATCGTAGTCTTTTGATCATTTCGTTTGACTTGCTGAGTTTGAACTTTAATCTCATTAGTTAGGCTAGGATCTTAAACGTGAATGATGTACTCATGTTGCAATCAAATTCGTGTCGAAAGGAATTGCTGAAACATGACTGTTTTAAACACCCTAAAAAGACGTTTGAGTGGTAAAAATAGCGTTAGAGCGATTGATGACTGTCAAAATTATGTAAAACTTCTCGAGACCCATAGAACGACAACTCCAGAATTCCTCATGTTTAGAGCACTTAGCAATGGTTGTTTCCAAAAGACACGGAAAACCTACACTCTACGAAGTAACGCATATAAACGGGGTCCGTGAACAAACCCCACGTTTGGCGTTCATACGTCAGAATAGTGCTTGATAAACCGAATCAGATTTAATGAGCTAGGGAAAAGACTTTAATTCACTAATCAAGGATCAGACCTCAAAAAGGTAACGGTGAAGTGGTTTAATCGAAAAACGGCTTTGAAGGAAACCGAATAGATTACATCTGCTGTTTCACTTGTGTCGAATTTATTTGTTCTTCAGTCTAGTGCAAGTAGCAAATTGGTGGTGAATGCTCATCACGATCAAAACTCTCGTTGGCCTGGGGACAGAATGTTGCATCTCTCGAGATGTTTCGTTATTGAATTAGCCAGAGACGATTCTACTACTTTTAGGAGAAAAGAAAGAACTGTAACTGGTAGACAGTTTGCAGAATCACTTTGATGGTAGTCTTTGCCAATGTTTAATTACGCTGTGCTCGCAATAATGGGGAAACACAATCTTGTTGAAACGTTGCTGGTTAATGGGACAAACTGTGGTGGTCGTCACTATCGTGCGCCACGCGAATAGAGGCGCTAAAATATTTCAGTTAAAGTTCAGTTATTTATTAATTACTGTTATTTCGTTTACGTGATATCGATTGACTTTACTTTTCCTGATGCATTTATATTTCCGTCACTCATTTGTCAGATATGTGGATCCCGCGTCACGTGTCCGAACTGGACCATTGTCGTCATCTATTGACAAAATTTCAACCGGAACTTCAGACCGATCATCCGGTAAGTGTTGTGCTGTCCGCTCACGCTGGGCTCGTGAACCGAGGCTCAGTGATGCACTTTAATTATGATAACAATAGTGAAAGAATGCAACTAGAATAAAATCCGAAGGAGGTTTCATTAAATTAGAAATTAGATTGTTTTCCCACATGATATTACACTAATAAATTTCCCAGAGGCAATTGCCTATATATATATATATATATATATATATATATATATATGTACCGGTTTGTAGACAAGCATAGGGCCAACGCCATAACAATAATAACAGTAACTTTAACAGGGGACAGGTTGGCTGGGATACAGAAAAAAGTGGACAGATGGAGATTAAACACGAGAAAATGGTAGATAACTGGGATAACAAAACTTTTTTGAGTGTTTCACTCTACAGCTTTTGATATTTTTTCGTGTTGTTTGTTGTTTATTACGGGCACGGGGTTTCGACAGGCAGACCGTACAGCATTCACACCACTGACTTCTATTCTGGGCCATATGTCTCAGCGTCTCTAACCAACGACAATCCTCATCCCTTGGTCCCCAACCCGGAAGGCGGGCTGCACCAACCGAAGCCAAAGCTGAAGCCATCTTCTTCATGCCTCTACGCCATGTCATGGTCTGATCGCCACGGCGCTTCTGCCAGCCTTGCCCGGCACGTGTGAAGAGAGCAGGGAAAGGTAGTCGATGGACAGACATACGCAATGGGTGACCAAGCCATCCGAGGCGCTGTAGAGTGATTACTACTGTTAGAGAACCACTATTGACACCCAGCACACGACGATAAACCTCGCCATTACTCACCCAGTGTTCTCACCTGACATGAGCAATGCTTCGGAGACATCGGTGCAGTTTACAGAAAGTCAATTAGCATCCTCAACGCGGATGGGCCAGGTCTCGCAACCGTAGAGGAGAACACTGCGAACCGCGGTGATGTACACCCTACCCTTAAGGGACAGTCGAATGTCATGGCGGCGCCATAGGTGTCGCAGGTTGGCGAGCGGTGCTCTAGATTTGGCTATTCGTCATGTGATCTCCTCCCAAACACCCCGGCCAACTGCGACTGAGCACCCGAGGTACTTATAACTCTCAACTACTTCTTGTTCATCACCACAAATAAATTATGGATCAGCTTTTAATCAATGCTCTCCCTCTGTGCGACGAAACTTTTTCAGATTTGCACAATACTCCCATCAGCTGGTTTTCGTTTGCCATTATCCATTCTGTGACAAATGTAATAGAATTTCAACGGCTAAATATTTCCAGAGAAATGCAAAGTAGCCAATGGAGGCAGATTTTTCAAGTGACTAAGAAATCCCATTGTACAACACAGCCTTTTTAGAAATAGAATTTAAGGTCAATGAGTACAACACATAAATAAAGCCAGATACTGCCTCTAAACTGTTTTGTTTCATATTCATTTTGTTCTGTACTCCGAAAAATCTATCAGCTACTTTATCCACTAGCGTTCTTTTGATTTAGGGGTTTAATGATATGGAGTACCGTAAAAGAAGACACGAGATAGCACAGTTGGCATTCGATCACATATAGTAAGTTTTCTTTCCATGCATTCACTATAATATCTATTTCGGCGTTCATTTGGAAACTATAACTAGTGTTCGGACTCTAGAAACTGGAACTACATAGTAGCTGGTCTCTAACTCCACTGATCCTTGCAACCATGGGTTTGCTTGCATGAACCGCTCTTTGGATGATGTCCTAGTCTTCGCATCCAAATCACGAATGCTTTCCGATATCAAATAAGAAGATGCGACCAGACTAACCAGTTGTTCGATGTAACTATATAAGCCTTGACATTCATAATTTTGGCACAGGATTTTTTTTAAATAACATTAATTTCCGTGTTTCTTCCTGAGATACGGTCTGCGAAATTAGTCTCAAATCCATTCTGCGACACCCGACACTGGGATACATTGGTCTCCAAACACGAGCATCCCCTGGATGTAGAGTAGTAAATATGAACTACTTCTGAAAAAGTTCTCTGACTTATTGATTTATTACAAGCGGATCAGGCAAAGTGAACTTTAAAACATTTACTTCTCTAGAAGGTGCACAATACATCCAGGATACTAACATCGTTTGTATATATTCCTTACGAATGAATGTTAAAGTCCTTTAGTAATCGAGAACTCAGAAGCGACCGGAGCAATCGAAAACAACTTACCGATGGGCTGTTTGTCGAAACAATGCTCAAATTCGTCTACTGAACAGCTAACTATATAAAGGGTGACCTCTGATGATAATAGAAAACGCTAGTTGACTTTTAGAAAACCAAAATCATCATCCCAAAACTCTTTTTATCCGTAGCACATACTCACTGGGCGTCGGTAGCCTAATGGTTGCTGCCAATTTCATGTCCGCCCGGTGACCGAGACTCTTTGATCCCATCACCTTCACCCTTTTCATATTGGCCTCTTGGTAGCGCCTAAAGACCTGTAATCCACCTCTGCTTAGTTAAACTTTTTATGATTGAATACTGAATAGAAGGGAAGGGAAAATATCATCGTTATCATGTCTGAACTAAGTTTCATCGATCGCAGTTCTGCTGATTTAACTCTGAAACACAACTTTTGTAGGCCGTTTGACGGTATTCATTTTAACAATAACTGAATCATCTATTGTGAAGTATTCCCATCGAGATGTGACAAACCTTAATGCGACTTTTTATCTTGGCTTCCAGACGTATTTGTCCCTTTCATCACATTTATTTCATCTGCATTTCTGAGAGTTATTTCGAAAGAAGCTGTCCTCTAGACAACTGCAAGGATGACTAAGGTATTTCTATGTGGTTTGGGGCTTAGAAACTTGAAGAAACCTCTCTCCAATTTCATTTTTCTATGATTTTACAATAATTCGTTGACGTTGATAAAGCACATAGTCGACTGTGAAATCCCATAAGATGAATTCCATTAGCAGTCCAAAGTGGTGATCATACGGGCTCTTGTCAGGCTAAAGGAATAATGTCAGGAAGAAAGTCAGCCATAATGGGCTTGAGTAAGAGTGAAAAAATGATTGCAATCGATCGAAATGCTCAATCACTCAAAAATCTACTGTTTTTATCTGTCTTTTCAGCGGAAACCCAATCCCACAAATCGCTTACTCAAAAGAAGAGATAGAAACTTGGTATGTCTTTACAGCTCTTCAAGTTACTCAAATGATGTAAAAGCCGCAGACAGTTAGAACCAGTCTTCCTAAAGAAGTTCAACAGTGGGTTATAAATTTTGACCAGCGGAATCTGGTTAGTGAAGAGTGGACAGCTTCATCGTACGCAGAGGCGTATGAAAGATTGCGAAAAACTACCTGAATCAATGATAATCTAAAGAATAGAGATTCATTCCAATCGTTGAACTAGTGAGAGCGGTGGTGGAAATCAGACCAAACTAAAGGTCAAACAACCCCGAATTTACTCCAAAAGTAGCAACTGTTTCCCATTAAATGAATTTTGGGATACGAAACAGTGGATAGAGCGCTGTCGTTTAAGTTCAAATGTGATATTTTCAACAACGTTGAAAATTTCTGTGTGCCTTCATGTGACCCGATGACAAAATGTTTGTCAAAACTTTTGCCTAGATTCTTCAATTATTTTTTTCGGTTAAAATTTTTTTCTCGTCAGATCGAACTCAGGAACAGAACTTTGTTCTTTAATATTGAGGGTATCCTAAACGTGCTTTAAAGAAAAGAAGGGATTACGTTGTGAGCTATTCTAATCAGTAAAGCATATAAAACGCTGTTCTCTTTTGGGTACTTGAGGTATTGATGGTTTCGGAATGATATTACGATTCCGTCCTAGGATAGTTGGAGCAGCATTTGGTGGACTCGGGGATCCAATAGAAGTGTTTGTGTGAAAAAGCAGTTTGGTGAACAACCTTATTTTCGGTGATTCATCAAATGACCAACACGTCACATTTTATATAACATCAGTTTGTATAGAAGTGTTTATTTCCGTCTTTTCGGGTGGAATGAGTCGCTTGTCAACCATAATTAGAACCGCCTGCTCTCTCTCTTGCACCTTCCTCATTGTTTGAATATCATTATTCAGACAAAAAATGGTTTTACTAGCAGAACCGAATAGGTACGCGTTTAGAAGACTTTGAATTTGTCTCTAGTTATTCCATTTGCCAGTCACAAACGTTCAGCGATACTCGAAATATTTTGATTACTTCGTACTTGCGAAATCCATAATATACACTGCATCGAAAATTTTTATCCCGATTGTTTACGCAGGAAAGCCGTCTACTCAAAAATGATCACTATGCACGACAAGTGGGCTTGTGCTGAATATAAGCGCGGACTTCAACTGCTGGAGAAATTTTGTGGTTTTAGTCCGAATAATATTCCACAGTTGAGTATAGTATCCGATTACTTGGAAAGTGAGTGAAAAGTGCGTGTTTGTGTCGGAATGAAAAAAAACATGGATCTTAACAGATTGATTTCCATATTCTCCCATTCATCCATTATTCATTCTCGATATTGTGATTAGAAGAGGCAAATGATCTACAGAACTCTTTTATCCAGCAGACAAACCATTTCATTTATTGATTTCAAGTGACTATCTTTCGGGATTCACCTTCACGCACAATCCTCAATTCTTCGATTCAACCGTACACTCGAATGAACTGAGGATTGTGCGTGAAGGTGAAGTCCGAAAGATAATCAATTCAAGTCAGTAAATATCAATTATCCCACATCACTACTCACAAGTAACTGTGAATTATATGTAAACAACCATTCAATCTAAATTTTAACTCAGATTCTTACATGATTATATGTGCAATTTTCATTGAATCTCTTCTTGTCTGAATGTTTCCGGTGATGAACAGAAATTGAAGTCATTGAACAAGTACGACGACTACCTATGGACTACCTATGAAAGTGTAACGAAAATTCTACAAGGTTGGAGTACAGGATTAACAGCTTGAAAGTTCCCTTAGGTTGTCGAACCGATTTTACATTACAGTGCGATTGATCCATCGTTTCACAACGTGTTTTCCTTCACACCCGTGACTTTAAACAAGTAAATTCCCTCTGATCCTTTATGTGATCTGATTGGAACATATTCCGCGGCACTTGGAATCCTTCAACCCAACACGAGACTGTCTGATTACCGGCTTGTACGTTTTGTAAGGCTCTTGTTGTCATGACCAGTCCATCCGTGCGGTGAAGGTTCGCCTGCTATAAAGTCCACGTTCACTGGGTCTGCCTAAAACTCACGGCCGTAAACAAGGTGTGGTTTCTCGTTCAGGTTAGCTGGGCAAGAACTAGGTCCCTTGTTGTGGCTGAACCATCTGACCGATCGATAAATGAACCCGATCAATCGTATGATTTTCGGGTCGGCATAGGAGGAGGATAAGTTCTGAATCCGATGCTGCCGAAATGTTGGTAGAGGATCAACACAGGAGAATCAGTTTTGGAACGATGTGCTTGTGGGAGATTAGGAATGAACAAGTTCAAGCGATGATGACACTGGGCAAACGCTTGACTTGTCTGAGATACACGCACTATTTTTCGAAGCGGGTACAATAAACGGATAATCATAAACCTTTGAACTTGTCTTAAGTACGGACTACAATATCCATTAATATAGGCCAACGCGAGACTCTTCTTGGCATTTTCCTAACTGGCTTTTTTCGCGTTGAACGATCTTGTTAACTACGTCGGAGACAGAATTCCGAAAGAAAGAAAGCACAAATATTATGGAAAAATGCATATTTATTTCATAAACGTTTTTCAATATCTTTTGCATTCTACTGCTTGCATAGCAAAATCCGGTGAAGATAGCTTTCTTCCAACTTCAGAATGGTTGTACTTATGGAAACATTGTGAGACGTTTGCGATTATTTCGAATGACTGAGTGGTGCTTTTACATTGTTTATAATAATGCTGCTTACGAGTAGTGAGCTACCTGAACAAGAATGATTTTTCACAGGATATGCATGTCATTTACCACAGTTGTACCACTTCAGTCCAGTTTGTTCATTTTTCACCTACTTTTATCCTACAGATCCATTTTAACTAAGCTGTTAAATGTTAACTTAAAAATTCCACACACCGCTAAAACGCACATGTTTTCCCACCAACGAATAAAACTGGGTGTTTATCTGTAGACGGGTATTCGTTTTGTTTCTCGCCACCCTTAATTCGCTTAGCAGTTTCGGTTACCGGGACCATTTGTTTGACCACTGTCAGGATCAACGTCATTACTGGTGAGAATACATGCTATGAAAACAACCAATCCTAAATAGAAGTGAAAGAGAACAAATATCAAAACATTTGTTTTTTCCATTCAAAGAGGATGACATCGCATTCTCCCGGGACAAAAGTCACTTTCGGTGATCTTTTGCTGATAATCATAGGAAATGCGGGTTTACAAGAGCAAATGATTCCTTTACTGACTGACTTCTGCTTTTCACTAAACCAAAAGTCAGTAGTTGATCGTTAGAAGTTAGCCATGATTATGTTTGAATTTAGGAGTCCATGAATCGTACATGATCGATGGGGTTTTTTAAGGTAAATGTTCAGCAACCCCTTTAAATGGTGTGTGGGAACCGGTGGGAACCAGAAATCTGATCTACAGAAAACATTGTGTCCTTAAACCGTTCAATGAGGATGTAATCACCGACTGTGAGTGATGGTAACCACTAATTCATCGGAAACTAGCTAGAAAGTACGCTCTCAATTTTATCGGTAATCTGTGCACAAGGAAAAAGAAGGAACGTATTTAGCAGATAACACTTATACCTGTCAATTCATTCATTTACGTCCACGATGCATTGCTAGGTGTCTAGCTCAATACATTAAGTATTATTATCCCAGTTAATTAACACAACGTAAAGTTCCTAACATATCCAGCACTGTGCAAGCCCACCGTTTCTATGATGGTTCTAGGCTATAAATGGTGCGTTTTTGTTGCTGCACGAAGCCGAGAGCGAATTTGGATCGGTTGAACGCGGCCCTGACCTACTCTATCACCATTCATCTTCTTAGTGCCATAGTTTTATGCCCCAACGTAGCTTAACCAGAAATTCAGAATACTGCGACCTAAAGTGAAAACTGTGGGGGCTATAAGAGTATACATACTGGTATGAGTTGACCTTACATCTGAGCATGAATTACAATAACTCCCACTGTGTCAGTCTTTTTGATCACTTCTTCACATCAGTCAAAGCCTATGGCTAAAACTTTCTTTTCATCAAAAGGAATCATTCGCATATGAAACATAGCCTTGAAGAGAACTATACTCTGGCTCTCATTTACACCCGTTCTCAGTGCCACCGTAGAGAATTCGCTTCATCCAGTACCAAAGCAAGAACTTTTACAGATATGACGTAATGTTAGGTATTCAAAAAATACTTTAATTAAGATTCCGTTGTGAAATTCGTTTTCGCCTTGCAGTTTGGATTATTATTATTATTATTATTATTATCATTATTATTATTATTATCGGAAATAACCTTATGTGTCTTGACACATCCAACTCGGGGTCCATTCAGGAGCGTCCGGATTTCGCCTCCGCCCGGTAGCTGGACTTGTGGCTCCGCGTGATTTTCTGGCTCATTTTGCTTTTCGTGTGTTCCCGTGCACACAGTACATCCGACATCATAATCGGCCGTTCCATACTCCCGAGCCGTAAGTTGTTGTGCCTTTTAAACTGGAACTATTTGTTTTGTTACAACGGTGATGTTTGTCCAGAACAGAGGGTGTATCAGCATAACTGGCTTAGCCAATCAAAGCTTAAAACTTTGATTGATGTGCTTTTCGAACAGCTGCTGCAAGGAGTACAGTTCCGAAAATGTTTTACGGGATCTCTGAAAATGTGCAATGGATGCTGGGAACTCTTCGAAATACTGTACAAAACATGCGAGTCCTTGCTCAAATTTCCATCGATAAACAAAATTTATTTGAGAGAGATGATCTAGCACAGTATGGTTTACATCTATGTAAAAGAAGTTAAACACACGGTCACAATTAACACAAATTTTACCGTTAGGATAACGGACGGATTAGGATTTTGCACCTGTAGCGACGGAGCACATATAACTATGATGTGATGGACAAGCTATTGCGACAGAGAGCGACGATCGTTAGCTGAAAGTCGAATCTGAGCCCGTGTGGAAGGGTACACCACGGAAGACCATCAGACGAAAACCAAATGCCAACGGGATGAAGATTTTGGCAACGCGATAAACATCGGAAAAAGCGAAGACACCAATAAAATTTTGAATGCTTTATTAAAGATATAAAGTTTACTGCCAGTGGCATGGAAAATAGTTGTATTTTATGCCTCATAAAGTTTGTGATCAATTGTTTAATATTCACTTGCTAATTTGCATGGTTTTCCTCTACAGGGATTGTATTCATGAGTTGTTAGGTCATATGCCTCTGCTAACGGACCGCAAATTTGCCGACTTTTGTCATCAACTTGGTCTTGCCTCGTTGGGTGCATCAGACGAAGAGATCAANTCAAACGAATAGCCACAGTAAGTTTCAACTGCAAATTATTGACCGCTGTAAAGTAATTTCATTCACTTGAATCGTCAGAGATGTTCCGTAGATCTCAAAGGATGAGGAGACAGTGGACGGAGGTATTGCTGACATTTTTGACTGGCCTAGTGGACCGCCGGTGAACGAAGTATCTGAATATTCACAGTGGAGTTAAAACGTCTCCTGATAAACGGTTTCTTATTCAGCGTAATTTTTGAGCAAAACATCTGTCCTAAGTTTCATTAGTTTTAGTTTTCTAAGTTATAATCATTGGCATAAAAGAAACTTAGAAGAGATATGTAATAACAGCTACATTTAATTTTTGAAAACATTTTATCATCTTTCAATGCAACATTGGAGGTCGAGCTTTTTGACAACACTTGGAATTCTATCCCTTTTCGTTTTATTGTCGCCAAATTCTTCGCTGATCTACCCTTAATCTCGGTAGATCAAACATATTGTAGTAACGTTTTTCGGTCTATTATTTTGCTTCCTATACTTGTAATTATTTATTGACACTCATTTTTGTGATGAGCTATCGTTCAAGAAGGACCGAGCATCCGCTGTGGTTACTTGCCAATTAAGATCTAAAAAGAACCCGATGGATTACGCGTTTCTAGTGCGCACTGCAATAGAAGCTATCTACTGCCAGCGATTTATTGATTCGGCCTGTCACACAGTCAGATCGGCTCAGTTTGTTGGCTTTTGAAGATATCACTTTGAGAATGGATGTTTGAACTTTGGAAACAAATCATCCAGTAGGAGGCCTTTACCACTGTTGTATGCCATTCAGTCAACGGAACCGAGTAAACCATTCTTGTGAAAATAGATTAGGTCTGAAAATCAGATGTCATCAAGCCATTTATCTGTGACGAAATGACCACGGAATCCGCAAGTTGTTAATTCCCCGAGCACTAGCATTACTTTCTTAAATTCCAGCTAAAAAAATCTTCCAGGCGATACATTTCTGCTTTTCATCAACCAACGCATTACAATAAACTCTACGAATAATTGCCTCGAGCCGCAGATAAAATATAAGGACAAACCTAGTTGTATAGAAATACTATGATCTGTATCAGGGTATGAAAACCCGGACCAGGTCCTGTTAGGCTCTCTGGCTGGGGACCCCGAGATGACGGTCACCGATGGTTAGAGACACTGAGCGATATGGATTGGTTTCGCATCCAGTAGCGCTCATGCATCCACTCATTATTCTTATAACTTCGGTGTATGTAAATGCGCTATCTTCCGCTTGAATCTACTGTAAACATTTAAATCAGAATTCTGCTGTTTTATCCAAATGGGCAACCAAAAGACAACAATCAAAACCGGCGCCGGAAAGTGCATGGTTTTGGTTGTAAGAACTGAACTGAATCAATCCTTGTTGATTGAAACCGATTCAACAAGTACTCTCTCCCTCTGACAGAAGCTCAACGCGCACACTATCATTTTTCTCCCGACCAACACCAAAACATTACCCAACCGATTAGGTGACGTCTAAGTTTGAGTAATCCTTAAGACTTATTAGAATTCAGCGATGTGATACAGTAACAAATGTTTGGTATAGTGTACAGATTCCTCTTTACAACTACATTAATATCAAGTAGTTGAAACACAGTATATTGGAAGTATCAGAAATGTGTAATGTATACGTTAATTTGCCTTTAGCACAATAGCGCCGTTCAATTATAAGTACTATGAATAAGAATAATAATTAACAAACGATAATGGAGAAAAGCTCTTTCGAAAGGAACAGCAACTATGTCAGTGAATCGCAAAATTCAATACCCGACCGCTGGTTTACGCGTGATCCAAAGTGATTACACGGTGTGTCCACGATTAGTGATCAAAGTCGGTTAGATAAAATATGGAATTTCNTTGTCTAAACACATCTTTTTATAAACAAAGTGTGTTTCTACTGGCCCCTTTAATCTTTCTCTTCCCGACTATACTACTGATCATTGGCTGAGCTTCGTGTCCATAGAGAAATTCACATTTGATTCGTGGTTATGCTTATTCATCAAGGATTGCATTTTCACCTCAGAGAACGAACACTGTCTGAATTTCTCTACTGAATGCTATATAGTAGCCCTTTCATTGGCTGCCTCCCCCAATAAAAACAACTAAAATGGAAAAAATGATGAATTGAACTCCATAAAGAGTTATTCCACCATACTTTCTTCATTGAAAAACATTTAACTTTATTCAGAAGCTCTAACTTACCTACCATTCTTATTGTGATCAAGTTACTTGCAAAAATCAGTCCTTGTCCACGACACCGTTCACAGTTCGCCCCTCCTCATTTCGTTTCCGCTGTTTTTTCAGGTCTATTGGTTCACAGTCGAGTTCGGATTGTGTCGTGAGGCCGACGGGATCAAGGCGTTAGGAGCTGGGATAATGTCATCCTATGGGGAATTGGAAAACGCGTTCAGTGAGAAGTCGGAGAAACGTCCATTCGTGCCCAATATTACGGCAATTCAACCGTATGATGATGTGGGCTATCAGCTGGTGTACTTTGTGTGCGAATCCATTGAACGTATGGAACAACAATTCAGGCAAGTAGGAACAATTCCAGGAGTCAATGACGTGTTGTTATTCAACATGATTTACCTGAAGGTTTTGCTACCATTGGTAGCTTAGTGTCAATGTTTATTAAATAGAGCACATCTGCATTCTTTATTTCTGTGTTCCTGATCGAGCAGTCTGGACTAACACAAATGGTATTGGCTTGAAAATATAAAACGGGGTTCGGATTTTCATCTAGGTTATTATCAGCATAATTCACTGAATAGCACTCGAAGCAGTCTTTCTGGCCCTACAGACAACCACCATGTTTTAACATTATGCACATATGATAAAATTTTAAAAACTTTCATTCGACTGTTCATTTACGGTTGGGTCGATAAGCAAGCACAAAATACACTTTTTCCGAATTCGCTCAATAGTCAGTTGTCAGTTTGGCATAGTGTCTGTCTCGTTTGCTTCAGTTCCAATGATTTTTTATCACATCGGTCATTGGTGCGCATTATTTGTTTGGGCATACAATCAAACACTCAGTTGATCACAGAACAGGCGGGAGTGATAAAACTCGCTCAACAGTTGGTGCTTGGTAGATTATTCTGTGTGATTTTCTTCCAATGCTTTAATCTTAAGCCTGTGGGTCAGTTAAGGGAATGGAAGTAATGCCGCCAAAATGTGGCTGTTTGATCTGTTTTAGAGCTGTTTATGGCAATTAGGGGGTACAAACTCGTTTTTTTAAATCTGTGTATCCGTCGATGAAGACGTTTCAGTTCATGTATACATTTCCAAAAACCTGGGGTCATCTTCTTCATGACAGTTGATAAAGAGACCGCTCCCAATTGATAACTTACCCCCCTCACCTGGTCAGCCTTGTACAGAAAGTTATCGGTGCCGCACCTTGTTAGTACACTCTTAAACAAAGATTAGAACAACGTTGAACCGCATACTTATTTTCTCCAAGCTGTAATACATTTTTCTGCATACGTAATAATCCGTTTATCTTCACATTTATCAGTCATATAGCCAACTGTTTTTCTTTCTGCCTAAGCATAAGCTTGCACAAGCTTGTTATTACAGAACGACGCATTATTGGAACTTTTCCATCACGAGCTTAGCCCCCCAAAATATAGAACTGTAAATGCACGCAAACGAAGCTACGAAAATGGCCTAATGCGTCATATTTTTTTCTTGACAGCATTGTGGAATCTTCCCACTAATGGTAGTAACTGCATTTACAATACTAATCACAGGTAGCAACTCGAGAACACCGAAACGAATGCTTTCGATTACCATTAACACTAATCTGGATAGAGATGCTTGCATTTGGTTCATTTCAGGAAATCTGTTAATGCTTATAATATCATATTTTTTCAAAAAAAAACAATGTGCTACATGCATATGGAAACTGCTAATTACGTATCCTTCTGAAACATTTGGTTTGTTGCATCCGATTGCAAACCGTTCTTTGAAAATCACCTGATTTGAGTGATATTTACGACTATTTAAAAATGACCAAACCTTTTCACAACTTTTTTTTTTAATAATGCACACATTTGCACGTAATCTCATTTATCCAAAATATGTCATGCTAACTTAAATTTTCTCCATGTTAGAGAGAAAATTTTACCTTTTATCAGTGAGAGATCGAACCATTCCTATAAGGTCATCAGATTAAGCCAGATAATTACTATTTCTAAATACTTCACGGCTGGATCAGTGATTAGGAGCCTATGGACTATAATTGATCCAGCTACCGCTTGACGGAGATTCATCGTATCCATCGTCTTTCTTTATGAGTATATCGCTTTTATCACTTTCGCATCACTGCAAGAGAGATTGCGGTCGTTTCGCGAACGTGAGCAGATGTGAGAAGAACTCGAGCAATTACCCACAGTCACTTTTAGTGTCATAAATTAGAGACAGGTATACAATTTAGAGTTTGTATGATATAACGGTCGTTCAGAATTTTACTACGAACAAACTCAGTGACTAAAAACCCAGTGACGAGTTTGTTATCGGTTTGTTAATTTGTCGACTTTTAATCTGTTTTCTCGTCCGTCTAACCACTTATTCCATCTCTGCCCCACCTCTTTATTTTTATCCGATATAGCGAATACGTTGTGGGACTTAGTAAACCGCTTCTGCCGCACTATGATCCATATACACAAACAGTTCAACTTTTGACAGCGGATAAAATGCGAGCAGTGTGCTTGAAAGAAATGAAGCGGATTTTGAACCCCCTGGGACACAATGTTTCATCCATGGGAGTGACAGCACAAACAAATACATGTGAATAATCGCGCTTTGCCTAAAATGGACACGTAATCATGATTTCTCCGTTGCATAATAAAATAATGTAGCATTCGGTTCTTAGTTTTTCCAGCTCTCATCAAGTTGATCAATGACCGGTGATAAACTATGTACACAATTGCTGGACACAACACTTATTTTAGCTATCTACAAAGTGAAACTATTGTGCCATAGTGAGCGATTATGAGGATTTTTCTCGGGTTAAGGCATATAATTTTGTCCTCGTATTTGCCCAAGAGCGCTTATACTAAATACGAGATAATATGGATTTAAGCTAATATGTGATTAGAATCGAATAATCCAATTCAATCCAATTTGATCAAACCACTATGAAAGGAGCAAGGCATAAAGTGCTTGAGTGAAGTAAGAATACAATACTCACGTGATTAGGTCCACACGAGATCGATATCAGTGTTTCCATTATTTCGCTACCGAACTAAGGGTACCTCTAATTCGTGCTTGGTGGTGTAAACTCTGGTGCCTTTTTACATCTTTCTAGTAACAATAACCCAACTGTGTTTTATAAGATTCAAATCTGGGCTGCACTCAGGTCACGAAATGATAACCCCCATTTGGTTAGATACCAGTTATGCATAGAGTCCATGTGAATTAAATTTATTTTAGTCTCTAAAATTGAAAACATTCCATTCGTTTTCACAAGTTACATGACTTCCAGCCCACAATACACGTTTTTTCTGGTTGCAAAACTGTTAGGGCTAATTACCTTCTCATTTTCTTGTATTTCATACAAGTTCAGTGTTCTCTGAATCGTTCGCACCAAAAGTTCAACTCGAGCATCGTTTTCGTCTCCAATACATGACTCACGGAGTTTGAGTCCACGTGTGGAAATATGTGTTTATCTTTCCCGGAATGCGTCTTCTGGCATCCAATCCATTTATGACTGATCATTAGCTGTTTTCGCTTCAAGTAATGTGCCAAAGTGGATCTGAACCTATTACACCATCTGGCTATCCAGCAGGACAACGGAGCAATTCATAACTCGAATCTAACAAAATGCTGGTTATTATTTTGTGGCATCAAAACAATTGTGTGGCCTGCGTGCAGCCCAGATTTGAACTCAATAGGACACAGTTGAACTAGTCTTACGCGAAAGGTATAGCAACATACCATAGCTTACACCACAAAGCACGGAAGACAGGTATCGTTATTTAAGTAGTGGAAACATAGAAACATGGACAGGATTCAAAGTCTTGTAGAGAGTATACCGAGGTGTGTAGAAGTTTTGAGGCAGAATGATCAATGCAGCCGGAACCAAACTGACTTCATTGAACACATTACAAGGAGGAGGTGCTGAAATACTTTTTCGCGATCAAAATTCTGTTTTTTTTCGTTTATATCTTCATTAAAATAGACGATAATTTGATGAGATCTTCTTTCTTGGCTTTTCATTTCTTGGCTATGTAGATTCTAAAAATGTGCTGATGATTGTGCATCTGGGGGCGGAGATGATCCACAAATATACGGTTGAACAATACTTTTGTCGAGGGGCATATGTATGAAGATAGATAATGTTTACTGTTTCCCTTATGGTATTCAGTCCATAATACAGATTGGGATGGTCGGGCGAAAATGGAGTGAGGTAAGGGTCATTGGAGACGTAATGACTTCATAAATTGTTTTTGTCATCCCAGTAAGCAATTCTATCGAAATCCCGATAATACGGATATGGCAAAAACGATTGTTCGTACAAAAGCAGAACAAGATACATCTCGAAACGTAACGATGGGTAAACCTGTAGAACCAAAAGGGAAGATACGGAAGCGTTAGCGAGAAGAAAGTGAGAAAAAACACGCACTGACCAAACAAGTGGTCTTGGTGCGGTAAAACAATGAAATGCAAAAGAGGAATGGTTCATGCAGAGAGAAGGTGGATGTCACTACATAACCAAACCGGATAATGCTCACGAGCTTTCTGACTCAGGCGTGTACTGGTACGGTCGATGTACGTTGTTACACAGGAAGAGTAAGCGCAGAATGAGGTCACAGACGAAGGAACGCTATAACCAAGATGAACGATATCGTCAATGATAAGCATTAGTTCCAGAAAATAAACGGAGAAAATGACAAAGTCGAACAGGCTGAAAAGAAGTTGACTCAGGGTTTATAATCTCTGAAACAAAGGGGTGTTATAAATGCGATCACGTTTAAGCGTGTCCGACCAACTGGAATCAAGATTCCGAGGATGTGTGGACCAAATGCTAGAAATTGCATTATAAAAGATGTGACATATTGGTAACCAGTCCTAAAACCGTTTTCTTTTTATAGGTGCTTTGACTCACAGGGTATCGTCATTGGTGCTTCATCAACCATGCGTACGGGATTCTAATTGATAAAAATAGAGGGTTTCCAAGGATTTCCGGCGGATAGACGGCTTTGATTTGTAAGTTATTTGTAAGTTATACAGTATATGAAGAAGACTAATTTCAAGGAAAAAGACTCATGCACAGCGTAACTTAATTTACTCACTGGCATCCACTGTACACCGGTTTATTCCCGTGTGCAAAGTGATAAAAATAACTGAGTCTCAGGAGGGACAGCAAGAGAAGTTATAGAACCAAGCAATCCATTAATTTTAGGCTGAAAAAAATGGGAACGATTTGACTGAAATGTTTGGAAATTTGTTGTACCTTCGGGAATGGGTACAGTCCTATCGGGATTCAACGTTCCCGATAGATTCGTATTCTTAAGAGAATTAGCTGAACTGGTTGTTGATCAAACCGCATAAGAACCCAAATATCTATACGTTTTGCTTGAGGAAACTGCTTGAATGGGGAAGGGATTTCGGGTGAACTCGTGTTCGACTAACTGGGTCGACCGCCAGACAAAGGATGAACGAGTGCAGCGTTAAGTCACGGAATGTCAATAAACGAACCAGGGCAAGGGGACGAACAGTCAAACCCCATACCACCGCAACTTGGCCAAAAAGTACTTTTGTTTTTCTATGGCACTCACTCCGACTGGGTGGGGTTTTGATAGTCCCGGGCCAATCGGGACAGTGTGACGGTAAAAGAACTAATTGCGTTGTCAGGTTCCTGATAGAATGTGATTGGTTGGATTCACTTGAAGCTGAAAAGGAATGGAACCCTAATGCACAAAGACGTGTTGCTTTCAACTTTATTTAGACAGTTATTACCATTCTTTGCTAATTTGGCCAAAGCCTTATTGGCTAATGTCAGAAGACAATTAATACTACAAGGCTTTAAAACAGAAACTAACGAATGCAATTAGATGGTGCAGGAAAACCTTTAACGAACCGGGGACTGGATGCAAGGAGGGAACTTGCCACCTCACCATAGCAGTGGTATTCATCCCACTGGTCAAAACTAATCATTTGAGCTGTACTCAATCACTATCTGTCGTCCAACTAATGATTTTTGATAGGCTGTCGATAAATGTACATCGACTGCCTATACTTAACGAAAAGTCTTTCCATTGCCTTTCCTTGAGTTATCTAATAACAGTCTGATGGTCAGAACGAGAAAATCGTTATTTCAAATGACATTATGCTCTATCTGTTTGCTCTCAGTCGCCTAACTCAGGAACAGTGTTTCCGCGACCAACCCAAATGTGTGCAGCTGATCTACCTGCAGGAGAACAAAAATGATGCACAATTCCATATGTAGTGCCCAATGCTCATTGTTAGTGATGCCAGTGGTCCGCAGGTGAACAGATAGTGTCATTGACCTTGACCTCTTATGGTGTCATGATTGTCGCTCGTATCGCATGGTTTAGGGCTTGACGCCTTCATTCGAACATGCACGGATCTGGTAGTCAGACGGTCTTCGTTCTTCCTCTCTCTCTCTGGGCTATCTGGGAACGTAACACTCATTATTGACCACACCAAAGAAAGTTCATCTCCAACTAAAAGCTCTCCACACCTGTTCTATTTTTTTATCATCGTATTATTCGATCACTTTACCATTCCTATGACACGCGACCCAAAGACTGCATTATTTAAAATAATCAGTGCATTTCAGTTGATGTTGAATAGCAGACCCCCAGTCTATCAGTCGATACTGACACATTCTTACCAATAAGCCTCAATAATTCTTATTGTTTGATTGTATGAGGCCACTCATACTAGCTCGTGTGTCTAACCAATTGGTAATCCTTGGTTCAGTGTCAGATGCTTGGCTCGTGTGTGCACCAGGATGTCCCCCGTGAACGGATACACCAGACAACCACACGTTGGCCGAGTCTGGGTGTGGGCTGGAACCGT
>UZAN01044009.1:0-26672 GCA_900618425.1 Echinostoma caproni
GCAGTCATTGTGACTCTTCCTGGCACTGGTTACAGTGCCCACTTCGAATTGCTCCCAATCACCCAGAGCCTTCAATGGTTCCCGAGTTCTAGAGAGCAACTGGCTTTTTGCTGCTTTTAGTGGCAGATCCCATGAGTGAAACCACCCGACGACCTTTGCGATATCATCTTCTAAGTCTGATCTTCCACTAGATCCAACCACCTTTACATCATCAGCGAAGATTAAGCATGATGAGCTGTTAAGTTCTGCTAAAGCATTTATGAACAACGGAAATAGAAGCGGGCCTGACTTCGAACCTTGTGGCACGCCAATATTGACATGAATTACTGGTGACGTTTGTACTCGTACCATAACGCAGAATGCCCTATTTGCCAAGTATTCCGCCATCCATTTATATACTGTTCTTGGATTCCGAAAAACCTAATCCTGTGTAGAAACAATCTATAACTTACGGAATCTAACGCCCTACTGAATGTGGTAATCCGAGTAGTATTGAACACAGGAATACATGAACTCGTACTGTATTGCCCAGAAATGGATTGGCTCTAACCCGAATTGCGGACCCCAATGAAATACACGAGGAATTGATAGCAGCAGATGCTTATGTTTATTATTAGAATTAGAGCATTTTTATAGAAAGTATTAGACCATATCCTTGGTTAAAGGACCGTCGTCCAATCACGTAACCGTTTGCGCCGACGCATCATACGTACTAACTCGGATGTAATGTTCGCCCGGTGTACCATTGGCCGAGCTTCCTGAACTGTGATTGGGTGCCATGAAGCTGTACCTGGTCGTGCCTGGAATGCGGTGATGTATGTCCGGATCACCACAGCTCTCGCCCCCCAAGATTGCCTCGCCAATCTGGCTTGCTTGACGGTTAGACCTGCGGATCGCAATCGTTGACTCCGTCTGTTCAGGGTGGTGTCCTTGCAATTTGATTGGTGTCTGCGCATCTAACTGATGCGGCGCCGATGAGTGATTTGACGGAGTTTGCACCTGATTGTCTCCCTCGCTCGTCTCTTGATGCCGCTGGCCAGTGGATGCTTTGAAGTGGATTTGGTCCAAGTGTCGTTTGTGCACAGAAGCATCATTCAAGTCGGTAATTTTTCGTGACTATACCAGTGATGGATTGCAAATTGTTACCACGGAATTGTATAACGTCACTGGAGTCCAGGCACTGTAAAGAGAATCGCAAGCGTCTGGATTAAAAAAGCGTTGCCGGGCTCTCCTTGGTAATTTTATGTGTAACGTTTTGGTATTGGAGTAGGAAGTTATCCACCAACGTTTCCAACCCATGTGGCGTTTTAGGATTGGCAGACGCAATTGCATTCTTGACAGTTTTGACTAGATTCTATGCCGCTCCGTTCGAACAGGGGTGACGAGGCGCAGTTCGAAGATGTCGGCAACCGATGCTGTCCATCCATAGCTTCATTTCGGTCGCACAGAACTGAGATCCATTGTCCGTCACAAGCACTTGTGGAATCCCTTCGCGACTAAAACATTTCGATAGAACTTGTATCACAAATGATGTGGTAGGCGTAGTGGTAAAGATTACCTGTGGTCATTTGGAGTATTAATCGATTAGAACAAGGGTGTAGTACCGGTTCAGAAATGGACCACAGAAACTCAAATGAACCCTTTGCCACGGTATATAACTTTCCGGCCACTGGACACGAATCACAGGGTTTATATATAACCCTGAACCAATCAGATTGTTCGACGGGGAAAACTAAAGTCTTTCGCGGACCAATCATAAAAATACAATTGAAGCAGTAAAACAAACGATCAATTCAAACAGGACTTTCCAACACAGGAACTTTTACCACTATTTCTTAAGGTTTAACTGATACAGTAGATTTGTGCTTAAACATATTCAGAAAGAAACTCAGCGTTATTGCAGTTGACTAGTCTGCAACATCTTTTGTTTGCACAATGATGTGATGAGGAAAACACATGAAAAAACTTTTATTCGGTTAGGTAACGCTATTAATCTGGCCACAGATGCTTTGGTTTCAAAGAATACTGCTCAACAAGATAACTTGACAATAGCAATACACCGTGTTGATCACATCTTTAAGGACCAATCTATTTTAAACAATGTCCGAGTTAAGGAGAATAAAAAAGCTAGAGGTTAACATTTTTAACACTTGAGGCCAGTTAAGCTGGATCACAGAAGTTTGTATAAATTCATATTTGTTGGTTTACAAAATATCTATAGATTTCACCAGCGGTAATTGCACAGATGCCCGGTTTTCCCCCAGTTAGTTCGGTAAACACCGGATAAACTACTACGCATCACTCCTTTATTTTGTTCTGGCTTGCTATCATTTCAACAATAGAGAGAATGAATCAATAATTCATGATTATGGTGGATATTTTCGATTTTTTATTTTGTTGAATCTGAGCCCAGTGACTCTCAAACCGATCTGATGAAGGCGAAATGTAATTTGTCATTGTTCACCGTAATACGTAAGTCCTATGTGTGTGTGTGTGTATGTCAAAAATGAAAAGAATTGATAAATGTTCACATCGATCTACTTTACCGTGGAAGGGATATGTGGATCCTGTCCTATTTCATATGAACATTGTGAAACATATAATGCACTGGGCTCATGCACACTTATGTCCCATTCTATGGTAATTTGCATGATCTTTATCTCCATTAATTAAAATTGACAGATTATCTGAAACCATCCAAATACGACAACGAAAGCCATACGAACGGAATAGAAATATCAGTAAGGATCATATAATAAAGTTTGCTTACACCAAGACGTACGTTTATGAACTATCAGGAGGGAAACCGCTGTGCTACCTTTGTGTTGATAATCAAGTGATCCGAACTAAATCGACTCAAATGTGCTTTGATGACCGGATCTACTGGACGGCAAGAGATATATTCTGGCGATCCCACCCCGTGCAGCACAGTACATTACAAAGTATAGTAGTCTGAACCAATCGAAACCATTCGGTTCAGATAAGAGACCTGAAACGAGAAGATCATAGGTTGATGCATGTTTAGCCAGTGTTATTTTTTGTACATGTTAATTAATTCGTTTGATCCAGTTCAATAAACTGACAGCAACTTTCGTGACCGTTTTCTGCGCCCCCATGTTCGTAGATTTCAGAGGTTTTTGCTAGTGCGACTCTGTATTTCTAGTATGATTGTTTTAACTCCTGATCCGACTATATTCCGCGCACTAAAATTTGGCCTCGACCAATGGAACTTTGAACTATTGAGAAATTCAATGTGCATGCAAGTTCGTCCGAGATCAAAGAATGGATGAAGTCCTTAGAGCTATGGCGCAAGTAGATCAAACCAGTGCTGTTCCTAACTGCTGGTAGTTGACATTTGTTCTCCCAAACAGGAATCTGATATCTTTGGAAGACCCCGTAACCATAGGGTTTCCTGGAGATGCTTTTGCCGGATCATTTGATATCAAACGAGTTCCAGATATACGAAAGTGCGAACTTCAACTCTTTTATGCGTTCCTAAGGGAATATGTTTTGTGCATTTGTTCGCTATCTGAAGATGTTGGCTTCAGGATCCAATTATAAAGATTGGTTAGAAGAGTAATTATATGAACATTTGGGAGCCAGCATCAAAACTGATGCTGCATTTTTGGGTTTCACGGTCGATTTTAAAGACAATGATGCACACTCGAGTCGATTTTGACCACGGATTAAACTCAAGTCACAAAAAGAACATCAAATGAGGTCAATCATGAATGACTT
The DNA here is from genome assembly GCA_900618425.1 of Echinostoma caproni. Taxonomy (NCBI): domain Eukaryota; kingdom Metazoa; phylum Platyhelminthes; class Trematoda; order Plagiorchiida; family Echinostomatidae; genus Echinostoma; species Echinostoma caproni. The sequence continues at coordinate 3,739 of UZAN01044009.1, forward strand.
CTAACACTATTCGCATTTTATCCCGATTTTCTCTATAAGGAGCTAATCCTGGTTTACAGCCTATTCGGTGGTAGAGTGGAGGTAAACCGCATAATTTAAACAAATTCTTTGTAATATCATCCAAATTATAACGGAGAGAACATTACTAGCCTCGTTTTCCCCATTCAATAGTCTAAAGTTTGTCACGACGCATCAGACGTTGGCATTTGTGCTGTAATTAAACGAGACAAACATATGATTTTCAGTTTGTTGAGTACTGCAGATAGAGGATATTCTCAGGCGCGGAAGGAAGCATTTGTTGTGTACTGAGTTGTCCGGGACCTACACAAGTATCTGTTTGAACTGCGTTCTATGATGGTGACTGACCACCAGGAATTAGACTGTCTGTTCAGTTCAAACAAACGGATTGCTCAACTGATAAAAGCCACGATTCAGGGCTGGAGAATTGCCTTAGTCCTCCAGGATAAACGAAATACTAACAGACTCTCTATCCTGCTAGTCCAAACTCTCGGCTGCCAAGAGATTCCAGTTCATTGCACCGGTAACTTCCACATTTGAGGATGGGTTTTGGAAGGTCACTAAGAAATACTATACAAATATGATAACGGCACTATCGATTGGTTGACCTTCGGATATAAAACAAGTTCTTCCCGGTTTTACGACCACCGGTTAGAAATCAGTGTGCAACCCGTCCGAGTATTATCTCGCAATGATCGCCTGCTAATTTAGTCTTCACTGCGCGAGGTAGCGTTAAACATTTGCAGAAAGGCCATATGAGGGAGGAGAAGATAAATTCGTTGACCCGGCAGACGTGATGATGGTCTGTTCTGGACAAAAATATCGATCGAACAGTTACCACTTGTGAAGTGTGCCTTCAAAAGTTGAATTCAAGACCGTAGCGGTGGACTCCATTGCCAAATAGCTATATTTCTCTTCAACGTGCGTAGGCCGATTTCTGTGTGCCGTTTCCTGGTCAGTACTATGTGCTAGTGCTTTTCGATTCGCATTTAACGTGGTCGGAGTTATTCCTGACAGGTACCTGAACAAAAACCTTTGTAATACGAACGCTATGAAAGGGTTTCAATTGCAAGAAAATTACAAAAAATGTTGGTAACTGACAACGGATCGCACTTCTGTACAGAAGAGATGCGGATATAACTGGGTATTGGGGTCGCCGTCATTTGCTCTTAGCTCTACATTACCGTTACTCGAGCGGTGTTGTGGAGAAAGTGAATAGCGCTATTGCATCTGCACTTATTCCGGAGACTAATTTCGAATCTATTCTACAAACGGGTGCTTTCTCCAGGGTCTCTTAATTGAGCCCTTCTAGCATAACTGCATTTTCCCCAGAGGATGGATGGACTATTGGTTCCGATTTTTCTTTTTATCATACCTGCTTATCCAACTCATTGGACCTTTATCAAGTTAAACAAAACCTAATCTGCACTGGACTGTTTTTGAATGACAGTTTAACTGTCTCGATTTTATCACACCCAGGTCTGCGTTATCTGGTTCCAATTTCGCCTCATTTATCCATCATTTGATGGCACAGGATGTCCACTACCTGCGTCTTAGTGTTTGCTTAAAAGGCGTCCATGAATCAAATACCCGATCTCTGCCGGAGAGAAACCACCTCATTCACTGTTTTCCTTGAGTATTCAAAATCCAACATTTCAAACCGGATTCAACAAACTAATTTTATCGGGAGTGTTTCCTGATCAGAGATTACAATCTTTCCAATCTTTTTTAAAGATATGACCGGTTTATGACTCCTATTCAGGAAGGGCGCCACGAGAAAGCAGGGTTCAAATCAAGAAAATGCAAGATTTTGCGCTGACAACGTATACCATTAGACTACTGCTGCATGACTTTGAACCACCCACTTTCAATAAGAACATGTTTTTCAAACGGGATATCATGACAAGGTAAAAGGTACTTAACGATGGTATACCAATGCAATATAATCCATTCAAACATGACTGCAAAGCCAAAATTCGTTTTGGTCCATCAAAATATGCTTCCGTATTAAGCGAAATTGCATACGATGAAGAAAAAACGTTTTCATTATTTTCGCAAGCGTGGCTATACATCACGAACAAATGAAGTTCAGCACAATTCAAACATCCACACTTTCTCCATTACAAACACTATTGTGCGTTGAACAGTCGAAGGGTCAAACCCCACAATCACAGGGACCTACTGTTCACTGGTAGGATCCAGGAATTTAAGCCTCGGGACTTGGAGTGGTAAACCATAGAAGGTTCCAATTGTATAGGCGTGGAACTACACTGGAGGTTAGCGAAAGTGCCTAGTACGAAATTGGGATGGTGATCCTCGGGCTGAGCACACCACAACTGTACAGCGAACAGGTTTTCATATCTCATAATCGCCTCTTATTTGATGGGTAATTGGATCAACTATCGCATGCAAGGTACGTTTCTTTGCTCCCAATTAAATTGTAAGATAGTAGTGATCGATCCACCACTCCCCGAAACACACGGAGAATTCAAGTTAGTGAATATCGAAGAGGGAACATTCCAGTTTTCGTATAATCAAAGAATGGAATAAAGAACATGGATCACGTGCACCGATTTAGGTGAGGAACTCGTTCGGCTCTGGAGGGTTCATTAGACAACCATGACGTTCTTCATCCACGTGGAAAGCACAAATGGTTCCGTTCCGCCTGCATCAGTTTTGCTTTATTAATTGGTCTTTCAAAAATCCAGGTGGAATTGATTCGAGTAGTCGGAGTGCATTTATTTACCATCACTCTCATTCAACCGAAGCACCGTGCCAGTAATCTTATTGATTTACCTGTTGTCAATTAATGTGCATGAAACACAAACTGTGCAATGCAAATGCTCACACGCAGTGTGTTGTTTTGACAATCGATCGATCTATTTTATTTGTAAAAATCGGTTCCATGTGACAAGAACGGTCGTTGTCCTTGACACCGTGGTTGATTAAAATACCTACTAAATCCATGTTATTGATAAGCCTTGTCAGCACGGGTGTGGTTTACAATTGAGGATCGTGAGACATGTTGCGCAAGTTGGCTGGCGGAAAACGATATAGTGTAGGTTTGAATGGGACGAATAAATGTTTTAATCAGCAAAATTGACAAAAAAGATCAATATACGGCTTGGGATTGAACCACTTTATGTAGTACACCTTCCAATGCAACGAATGAGAGGAAATCCTAGACATTTTTCTCAACCAGGGGTTCGGTGAGCCGATCAGAGATATTCACCATGTGGAATGCTAGTATAGAAATAACTCTCTCACTGACTATAAAAATCAATTTGACTGCAGTATGCACGTGAACAGATGCAGCGAAATCATCATGGATACATTGTGCAAACCCATGTTCCTGACTTCTTTGTTCAAATTTGTGACGGGAAGTGTCTTCAAAATAATTCCAGCATGAATAACATTGGTAGAGTATCCCTCGAAACGGATTCCTTTGCATACCAGTGTACACGAGAACGGCTACATTATTCATTGTATTTGGGAACTGTGGCATCACAATAACCGACACAGGAAGAAGTCTACGCATTCCAAAAATGATGAAATTTGGTGGCTTATGTAATTTATTCACCTAGTGATCGACCCAAATACAACGTACCAAACATCCCACTGTCCAGATCCATAGGTGGTTCGCACCGCAAACTAACCAATTTTTAATCTGTGCATGTCGAAGTGAGTGCGGACGTCGATAGAATGGTTGGGTTTCCAAGCTTCTTTCACACGAAGCACCGTTTCAAACGATGCATACATACATAGTACGTGAACTTCAGTTCGCGATAACAACAATCGCACACCTAAAACGCTGTAGACATTCAATCATACCGTATTATGACTGTGCAGAAAAACGTACACTAGCCTAACTAATCATGCCATAGCACATGACCAGTGCAACTTTTCCAACGGAGCTAACCTAAACGATTTTAAATCGATTGGTCAAGCTAGACATTGAGCAATATGCCCACACCCCTTCCCGAACAGTGAATAGTCTGAACAATGCGTTTAGGGAATTAATAATAATGACACTACAATGTTGTGTTTCATCTCTCTACGCTCTAAAAGTGTACAAATATGACCCCTGTTCTTGAAGTTTGCACGCTAAGTGAAGATTGATCCATTAAAAATAACCGGTAAAACATTATTTGTTTTTTCTTCAACTAACCAACCAACCACAACAAATTTAAGATCCCCGACTTCTGGTGATGCAACATTGAATTCACCACAACGTATACCAATGAGCTGATTACAGAGGAGCGTAAGTGGTAGGGCACTTCGGATTTACAAATCCGTTATCAATAATCGATAAAAGCTTTCACTGTGAATAAAATGAACTATTTCCCCTATTAACCCCATCTCGACGAGGTTTCTTTCAAACAAAACAACAGAGTGGCGAACAAGCTCGTTTTCAGATATTCGTATTCATGCCAATACATCTCAATATATATCACTACTTGGGATCACTCACGAATCTCGGTTAAAAAACTGTACTTCTCTTCAGTAAAGCACCAGATGGTATACGGTAAAACTCTTAGAATTAAAGCTAGAGAAATACAAGAGACCGAATTCATGAATCAAGGACCACTAAAACACATCAACTGAACTGGAACAGGCTAATTATCAAAAATGGCTTGTTTTAATCCATCCTATAAATGCTCGCCCTAGAAACACATTCATTCATCAAGACTAAATGAATACGGATGACGATTTAGTATAACCAGGAGATCAAAAACTGTGTACAGCCCATAAATAGCACAATCTAGTTGGTGAGCTACTCGTCCGTTCATAACGTTGAACGTTGGTACACAACCGGGTGGGTTACTAGGGAGGACACATAGTTAATTAAGTCAAATTAACCGAATTGGAACTTTCATTCTTAGGGGAGGAAAATTCCTGACCTACTGTCTGCAGAAGGCGCACTTATTCGAGTTTGTCAAGCGATCATTGTAGTTTTTTGTATCGATCGATGTTTATATGCGTAAAGCTGAATATGAGGAAAACAACCGGTATCCCATCCATGAGAATAAAGCTGAACAAATGGGACATTGATTTGATGATCATTTGCAAGGAAAGTGTACAGTGTTGCAGTCGGACAGAGTGAGAGACGAAAATGGATGCGTCCATTTTGAGTAGATAAAGATAGAGAGCAATAGGGCGTGTATCAGACCTATGCGGAAGTTCTATTGTGGGGTGTTTTATGTGACAGAGAAATTGATCTGAATTGACAGCGGTGTTGCACTACAGTGAAGTGGAGTGTAGAATTATAATTCGTTTCCGCATTTTGTCTGCCTCGAAATATCTCCAGCGTCTCACAGCCGGGCTGAACTCTCTTCTAGTCTTCCAGTGGCATTGTTCGATCCGCCTGGGATAGGGATCGTCTCAGACCATTAATTAGCTCTACACACATCAAGTAAATATGAAAGTCGTAGGTGATCAAATTTCAAACAATCCGATGGTCACCCACATGTCTGGTGTATGTCATGAATGAGGAAAAACGCCCGATTGCAGCGTTTCCATACTCCCGTGTATACGGATTGAATGCAATGCAGATGAATGAGTGAGTCAGCATACAACTGGAAATCAGAGTGATCGCAGAATGCATGAAATAAAGATGTGCAGATGCCATGTAGCCACCGACGAAAGTGATAATGAGGGCGAAACGAAAGGACGCTGGTGGACGAGCATAGTCAAAAAAATAATGATAACTCGAAAAGTAGGTTTGTCACTCTGAGGTTCTGGGTAAACGGGGGAGTAGGAGTGTGGAGGGGGACAGAGTGTAGCAATCACAATGCATGGGGTCAGCAAGCACGTATGACATTAACAAATTAAATGCCTGACAGCGTACGTTTGAGCGCGTCCATTGTTGCTATTGCCATACAGTGTGGTCGTGGGTTTTGACGAAGCGATTAACGGTATGGCGCTAAGTGGTAGATGAACGCTATTGTGCAAGTGGTTTGGATGAAATTGTGGAGAAAAATCAATCAGTGAAACAAGTGTGTTCACAATGATCACCTTCATCATTAGGATCATTAAGGACGTATACGTGTGCTGTGAATTCCATGAACGCGGAACACACACACACTAAGAGGGGATACGTGTCCGTCGGAGGAGAACCGCACGGACAGAGAAAAGTGATATCAATAATTATATCGCGAAAATTGACCTGCCAATCGGATCGGGGAAGGAGAAGGAAATCGAACGAATTAGCGCACACACACACACACACACAAAGTGAACATGAAAAAAGCGGTAGCAGAATTTCAAGCGCCTAACAAAGCACAAATATCTGAGAAAGATATAGTTAAAAGTGACCCATGAAGCACCGTGCAAGAACTATTTCGGTGTGCGAATTTTTTCGATATAATAAACATGATCAAATATGGGCAATGTATCAAACCGGGAATTGTCATGCCAAACAAAAGAAAGAGAGATGAGAAAACGAGCAGTTAAATCAAAATACAACGGTATCACGGACGTAGTATTGCTCTATCAAGCCAAAGGAACGATTCCCTGTTGAAAGTTAAATAATGGCATACACTGATGGGACCTCGCAGCATGGAATAGGTTACAATGGGATTTCATACAAACCTGTATACTATTTAACCGCATTGCTGACACACTTCCACTGGCCTCAAACATTGCATGCACATATTATTCGAAGTTGTTCAGGTACGGCTTAGTGACATGCAGAACAAACCCAAAATCAATCGATTAGTCTAAGTGACGAATATGCATTCCAGACAGCGTGGCAGCTGCACTTTGTGCACCGTGGACAGTACACCAGACACCGACACACACACACACATATGGATGCGCATTAGGAATTATGGCGTACCTGAAACAGTCGAACTGCCACGTGGTTGAGTGTACTGAGCACGAGGGCGGGAGCGTCGATCGGCATAATTTACCGAGAGACCGGGGCGAAGAGCCACATTGCGGTTCCGAGTAGAAGAACCAGTCTGTTGTATGGCTTTCGAATGACGAGATGGATAACAATTATTACAATATAGTTGTCCGCACCGAATGCGTACGTCCGTATTTGACAAGCCGTCGCTGAGCGCCACACCACAACGTGAACAGACAAAACATGCCAGGTGGTAGTATAAATTCATTGACTCAATAAGCATCAAATCCCCGGAACCTGAAGCGCACGTGCGAGAGAACGGACATGGAATAAAGTGAAGAATACGTTGATGAGGGCAGATTACCGCAAAGCTTGGTCAGACATGCATGTTTTAAAATGATGTCTGTCCCGGGTCTAGAGATCGAGATGGAATCTTAGATACATCATCCAAAAGTATGCACAAAAATATAAAGGCCTCTCCGATATTATCTTCCGTGGTAGACAAAGTATTCGTAAATAATGAGAACCCCACTAGGCCGGGAAAAACTTGAGCATACGTGTATTTTACTCCCTGGACCCATACCCACAATTAAAATTGAAGTGTTTCTCAATAACTGCATGCAATGCATAAGACAAAAAAGATAAGTGACAGTGTAGAAGACGAGTGTCGATTTCAAACTGCTTTACTGTTAAGTTAACCTCAAACGATCGATTCTCGTGGAACCAACAATGCTACTACTGTTATCCGCACCTTATTCCGTTTACGATAGATCAGTAAACCTTTATGAATCATCTATTACAACTGAGCTGTTTGCTCATCCTCGTACCACATCCCATTCCATACACCCTCATGTTTCATCCATCGCCGGATCTGTCTCGTACAGCTACCAGCTGGCCATAAAAATAATATTGCCCTAAATCTGCACTTTAGTGTCCCTGAGACTGGCACCTGTATTTCTTACCATTGACCCTTGTGTATTTCTTTTACATTGTTTTTAGTTCGTGAGTTCACCAGTTGGTTTCCGACCGAGTACGCAGTATGTTTAGCAGACAGGACCCATAGATGATATTGAACTCATTCAGACAACTGCGCGCCGTGCTCCTGTTGATTGCAGCAATTGATTTTCTTTATCACGGTGTACAAAAACCCAATCAATAGGTGGTGTGTGCTAGTTTGGCATTTGACCCACCTCGTCATAGCCTATATTTCCGTTTAATCTCCAACTGTTCGGCAAACGTTTTCGGAGAACACCAGAGATGGAAAGTTGTACACGTTGCTACTCTGTAATAGTTGTTGACGTGTATTGCAATATTCACCACAGGCCCTGAAGAGAATCGCAAACTGATCGATCTCGTGTTCTGATGTGACACGTCACTCTATCGTGCAGTGAACACCGGATGCAATTAATAGATATGGTCAAAAACATCCGAAAAGTTACGCACATGAAAAACTCAACGTGCAGTTCAAGTAATAATCAAACAGAAAATGGTATCCGAAAAGCCGTACTTGCGGTCCCGGTTATCTCATTTTGACGAGTCACTGATATACAAATATTTTACCGCCATNTACCGCCATGAGAAGCAACACTCACGTTCGTGAGTTTACCGGACAGCAGAAAATAGCAGATGGTTAACACTGAGGACCTAGTGTATGAGGATATGCGAATATGTAAACATTCTACACTTTGCAACCAGTAGTAAAATGCACTCGAGAACAAGACATTCACGGCAGACAAACCGCATAGTGTATTCCAAATCCAGTTGAAACGAATACTCTGAATTTTACTGTTATTCACTTGAGCGAACATCTGAACATAATTTTTCTGATTGTGATCGATCTTGCAAAATAAATATCGCTCACGAATAGGTCACCTAACCACTTTTTTCGGAGCTGGTAGTGGTCTAGATTTCAAGCAAACGTCTTAAAAGCGATACATTTTAAGACAAATAAGAAAAAAGATGGAAAGGGGTAGGGTAAATAAATGGGTTGGGCGGGTGCAGAATGCTTGAGGGCACCGAAATCATCCGATCTAGTAGGAAAAGCGTGATTTTAAACAAGTTAAGGGTACTGGACCGACCATAAGTGGAATGTGGTGCGCTGCCAAATGACCGTGATCAAACACAGGAGAGACAGATCACGTTTAGTGAATAAATCAACTCGTTTAGAAGTGGTTCATTCATTGGGTCCGCCTTACTGACAACAATAAATCGAAAAGCATGCGATTGCTGCCGTTATTTGTTCATCGGCAAACGCGTGTGAAATAAAGCTGTCATTGGGTAATGGCAAATGAGAACTCGCTTTCAATACCATCTGTCATTGCCACGTGCATGTTTGTCAGCCTCATCCAAAGCGAAAGAAGGTTGAAGCAACTGAAACCTACGGGAACAATATTTTCCAAGATCGTGACAGATTGGTGTTGTGAGTAGAGAAACTCGATAGTTCAATCAAGCATTAGGCAGCATACCCCATAGATTACGTGATGCACGTGTACAGTGAAAGCATACCGCAATACTTACCAAGTTCGCGAGTGCAAGCAATGCACTTTTGTTTCTGATTAATAAGCTTATTCATAGGAACTCTCGGAGGCTGTGGTGGTGGATCGGATTTGTTTGCTTTGGGCGGAGGTGGAGGTGCATACAGTCGTGAATGAGGCCTGCGTTGTTGGAACACAATAAAAGAGCAAAAAAGGAAGGGAATGATAATAAAGACAAAGACCATACTGAGACTATGGTGCAACTGGGTAGCTCGTACGGGCATTTTGTTGAACCAGACTTGCATTTTTCAGAAGCAATTACTGCGCAATCAAACAAACAGAACTAGGCGGCATTACTGACAACCCAAAGCGATGGCTTCATGGAAGGACAGACGATTAACTGGCACGCTAAGGTGAGATTTTCTCAAATAATAGGACTTTTTCCGTGGGTTGACGAAAAACGGTAACAACTGCAGTCGTTTACTGCGGTAGACGTTGGCTACTGAACTCGCCTCGTAAAAAGATCAATTTTTTCATTTTCTTCGACTACAATCAGTGGCATCATGTGATATTGAGCAGTATTACACCCGGATCTTTTGCACTGCATCTTTGTTTCGATTGTTGGATCTATATTCAAATATAATCCATGAAAAAGTACAGCACGGATTTATGCAACCCAATAGTTATTTTATCGCATGAGTGAACTTAGCAACTGTCAACAGAAAGAAAAAGGAAAGAGAGTGGAGAATAGCAGAGTATTACTTATCATTCAAAATTAACATATATGCAGAATGAAATAAAGAGCAATGGCATGTAAAAAAATATAGGCCTTTTGGTTAGCGCATAATGAAGCGTAAGATATAGATCGTTTAATGCACCACTTACGACAATTTGTACATTACTCTGCAGTAACAAAGCGACAATACGATGAGATGTGTATTATTGAAACTGTCTGAATGGTTTCAGTACAGCGGTCTACGTACGTGTGTGGTGATTTGCATACGTTCAGCCCAGCCAGATACACGTCCAATCAATACCGCGAGGGAACTGCTGCTATATCGGTTATACGCACGCTTTTCAAAACAAAGAAGACTATCCACCTGCAAATGCAACCGCTTGAGAAAAGGCTAAACCTATTGAGGAAGGTATCCAACCGTGTCCGATCAACCACACAAAAATAGCTTTTTATCTGTATACGAAAAAAGAAACAGTTGATGTAGGTTGCAAACTCCTTACACTAAAAGATAAGGGAATATCGATGAAAATAGACTGACCTGATGCACCTGGCACTGATATAATGCTACTGCATGTTTAACTAACCCTCGTTAGTGCATTCCGCGACCAAGCCGCATGTTTTCTAGTGTATCCTAAGGTCACGGATGCAGGGAACAACCACTGATTAAGCGGCTTGAAAGAACATAAGCAATATCCAAGAATGCGGTCGGATTTTGATTGAAAAGTGATCTCCCTAGAAAGCGCCCCCATATTCAGACAATGGCAATGCAACAGAAAATTTGATTCACGACGGATCGGATCGAGGCACATTCAATCTACACGTCAACACGAATGAAACAAAGCAATGGCCACTGGATTATCTGAAACCGGAGTGATACATTCAATACTGCACTTGAATGTACAAAGACCAGAGAAGCCTCGAATAAAATGCTGAAATGTGCTTTGGACGCCAAAGATTTGACTGTAGTCCACGAAGTTCATTCATACTCAAGGAAAGAACAGTCGAGTAAAAGCAACTTTAATAGATTCCACCATGTGATCGAAACTAGGTACGGATGTGCGATACATCAATTTCCGATCCACATCGGAAACTAAGTATACAAGAAAACATTGAAATAATCTAAGTATCGATGATTAATCCATGATAAACTCACTCGTGCCGTTTGTATATAGTTGGACCTTTACCATCGTCAAAATCATCAATTACTAGTTCAGTTGTTTCACTGANCTTTAGTCGGTGGATTTTGCTCACGACTATTGCTTAGAGGAGGCAACAACGGTGAAGATGGAGCTGGAGGTGGAGTGACTGGTATCTCTGGCGATGGCGTGATGTTTCTTAACGTTTCCGGGTTCACAAGACTGTCCGAATCTGAACGGGAACTGAGATCCACACGTATTGGAACACTGCTACGGAAAAGGGCATCCTTGAAATCAATCCAACACTTAACGCGTTCATTGCTGGCATCTTGATTTGTTATAAAGCCGTTTGCATTCAATGAATAACCATTCGTTTTAGGGGCGCCTTGCTGTCCAGTTACTGAGTAGGAATCATAGGTGGGAACTGATTCGGACGAGAAGAACTGTGGTGGAGGAGGGCTGGGTAGATCGGATACACGAGAATTGGCAGTATTTTTGGGCTTGGTCGGAAGTACGGGCTCTGGTTCACTTTCAGAAATGGTGTGAAAGCCCTGTTCGTGCGAAGACGATGGTACATCTGAATCGGTGAAATCACCGAGTCGATGAAATTCCAAGTTAATGACGTTGCTGAACGATCCAATAGTCGAAGGTGGTGGACTTGGTGACAGCGGTAACAAAGGAGGCGGCGGCGGCAAACACATGACTGGAGATTGTGGGAGGGGAATGCTGGGAGATTCTTCTACCTGGGGGACAGCAATCGAACGGTTCTCTGGTGGTGGCGATTTAGGTATTTTCACCTCTGTGGGCTCGGTATCATGTTTAACTGCTGGTGGAGGCTTGATTTTGTAGTCAGTTTGAGCCACGCCCTGTAATAGAGAAAAGTGTAGATTTGTTATAGCAGCCACTTGCATATTGGTTTAGAAATATCCCATCACGAACCGCGATAATTATTGTTTCTTTTTTGCAGTGGTGCATAACTTCCTGGCTTGAGCACAATGAACAATTCTTTCGGAATTAGGCGTAATTAAACAAAGATTGATTTGTTTCACCAGAACGGATATTTAGGATGAATTAACAACTACCATGGGCGATCGGACTGAGAGGTCATGTACTAATAGTCTAAATACAAGCTAAACATTCCAAAGTATCAAAATAAGGCAAGTGACGAGGGTGGCATAGTACTGATTATACAATAGGCTTGAAGTTGGCAATAGCATGTTTTCAGGTTCATTAAAACGATACGTTCGAGCTGATGAAACCAAGTTATAGCGAAATCAATTTGGTGAGCGTAACCCAGACTATGAAGCCGACCGGTTAGTGATAAGATGAATAAACGTTTAGGCGAAACAAAACGACATATCAAGAAATTGGGACAAACTGTTATCAGTAGCAAAGAAAAAACAATGATAGAAAAAGCCACACCTACATCATGTGGGCTCGATCTATGACCGAGAAAGTCTGCTAACCGCAATAATGAGCATCAGCAATAAAACTGGAAAAACCCGAAATACACAACAATAAATGATCGAAAACTCTCAACAGGGTCACAGCGTAAACACTATCAAACACAATAACCCATGAGCTAAACGAAACGCAGCAAACCAACCGATCGAATTTCCTATAGACAGGAAACAAGGGACTAATTGAGGTGAACTATACAGCGAAACAAAATGGTTCTGGACTTCCCGTTGATTGCAACTGAATTTTTGTGTCACGCATTAATAACTTGAACAAATCAAAAAGAAAACTCCACGGTTGCGAGAAGCTACCACTCAGTTGTATCAATCGATAATATAAGCAATGAAATTCGAGGTAGGCAGTAAAATAAAAACCAACAAGGCAGGCATGACATTGAGTCCGAGGAGAGCAAAGCTGTATACCAACAAGTTTGGGTGGTGCTGGAAAGATTCGAATATTGCGGCCTGAAGCACCCAATGACAGCGAACCTGATGGTGGAGAAAAACCTCAGACCAATTTCCGATAAATTTTCATTGATCTGGTACCAACTCGCATGCAATTTCAAAAGGCATAAGAAAGTGTAGTAGGTGAAGGTCTCTCTGGAGGGAGAACATACTAGGAAGAATTTGGCCCGTGCCAGAACAATGATGTATAGACTGCTGTCGAACGAAACAAAGGTTTCACTGCCGTGAAACAAGAGTGTACGAAGTGCGACCCAGCAACACGATGCTGCAGAGTGCGTCCATGGGTGACATAAAAATGAGAGCCTGTGTTGTCTTTTTGGTTATTGGAAATGCTGGAAATTCCCATGACTCACGACAATGACCTTCTTGTCTAATGAAAGATCTGACAAACACGTCGCGGGTGTGCAACCAAAGCAACGAGAAATAGGCAATATGAACTCAACTGTTTTCATCTAAACATTGGTTAAACTCCGAATTCGGCAGTTTGACTCGACGGGGAAACCGGATAGGATACACGAGAATTCGGAAAAAAGACATCTGCTACTTTTGTGTACGCTCAGTGGCACAAATCAAAAAGAGGAAGCAAATCAGCGCAACGCCCGAGGAACACCCAGAGTGTTGTCCCGTTGTTTGCGAAATGTGAGGAACAGCGTGTTGAAAGAGATGCATTCGTCGAAACAATAATGAGTGTCTGTAGCAGATCCTGAGAAAGAACGTTTTCGGTGCGTTTTTAGCACCGATATGATGGGAGAAACTTATAAGAAAACAATGTGGAAATTCGGTATGGTTTTTGTCCTTACAACAGATGTGGGCCCGTAAAGTGCAGAGTTAGCTACACAACAGACTGCTGGCTCGGCAGCATGATTAAGAAATATATTTATCAGCGGTGCTATGAGAGAGGAGAGTGAGCACATATTATTAGTATCGGTAGATCGAAAGATGCGTTTGCATAAACCCGTTAGTAGTTGGTCACGCAGTAAGATATAGTTCACAGTCGAATTAGAAAGTATAACCACATGACAACTTGGATGGCAAATCAACTGTGATCTTTGTTCTGGAAAGTGAAACGATGACCGAGGAGTCTTTACAATTAAAAAGTAAACTAACACCTTAAATAGGTGAACATTTTTCTAATCAGCATGATTATATGCATACTAACTACTAGCACTTCAATTTCTTCAAAATATCGTTGCAGAAAGTGATTAAAAGAATGCAGAAGTGATACTAATAATGTGTGCTGGACAACATTTCCTTACAATTTTAGCTGAAAATCAATATTAAATTATACGTTAGTGCATTAGTTACCAGTTCGTTCAATTTAACTGGACTATAAAATCGATCCCTAAAAGTTCAATCAACCTAAACCATGTGACGAACCACACAGAACAAACTTAAAGTGATGTATACGTTTGTATCGACAGTTCGATTTGTTTAGATGATGATGATGACGAATCAAAATGATCAATTCGATTGAATTCCATCTTCTAGGAAGTTACGCGTACAAACGCACAGTTGTACGTGTGACAAGAACGGTTGTTAATATAGCGAGCGGTAAGCTACACATGACTGTCACGGTTCAGCATCACGGATATATTACTACAAAGCATTCAACTATACATAATGAGAAAATCACGACCAATTCGTTAGATTCCTTCCTTTTGTCAGCCTGCTTTAAAAAGCAATATTTTCATCATATTATGGACAGTAATGTCCATATTGAAATAACAAGTATATAGGGATTACCCTTATGCATTTTTAAGTCACTTTACAAGTGACAAGGCATATAGTGTAAGATGAGAATAGTGGAGGATTTGAATGGATTACGATGACCAAGTGTGCAGTGAAACAAAGGGAGCTGGTTCGACCTGGTCGAGCCTCGTCAGCAAAGTGAATCTGTCGATCCATCTGAAGATCGAACTCGAGACTTCACACGTAGAATGCAAGTAAGCTACCCACTTAACCACCGGGAAGCTGACCAGACAGTCTAAATTCGGTATACATGGTGCAGTACATAAAAATCTATGCGCAGGTCCGAATCCCACCGCGCGTCAGTCTGTACAACCATTAACTGTGCATTTTCGTGTGCCGATTTTGGCTACCCATTTGGATGAAGCAGTGGGAGGAAGATAGAACTTTTTGTGATCTCGAATTCTACATCCAGACAGCCTAGAGCGACCTATGTGACCGGGCCTCCTGGTTGATGTTTTCATACCTTCATGAAAGGTCTGAGTTTGACCGCCATTTAACTTTTCCACCCGACACCTGCCTCGGCAAACAGCACGCAACGTGGCAACCTATCTGGTGACATGCGCAACACATGCCGCAAAGAACGTAATCTACTGAGGACGACTACTTCCTCCAATGGACGGCAGTGGTTACCTAAAACTTTTCGCGGAACCTCAGCATTGTTCGATCGGCTGCCCCACCAGATTCGTGCCATTCTGTGTAGACAGCGGAGTTCAAACACCGACAGTTTATCTTTGTCGTTTCCTTAATGGCCAAGTTTCTGCGCTGGTCAGCCTGCCGCAGCATTCACTCGACTCTTTACGGACAGTTGGATGTAGCGGCGGAGTCTCAGAGTTCTCAAGTTGGCAAATGTCAATCGAGTCTTCGTTATGTGAGCTAACACCTGATCCGTGATGCGTCCAGCGGGTGAGATATAACTGACAAATAACACAAGTGGATTATTTGATCTGTTACTTCCCCCGTTAGAGTGAGCCTGGGGGCTCGTCCGACCCAGCACCGAGGCTACTGATTTGATCGCAATCCAAACATCAGCCATGAGTAGGTTGATTCTGTTATAAAAGCGTTTATGAACCAGTCAGTCAATGAGCACTCACCTCCGGTGAAGCGGCAGTAGCAGCTAGGGCCATATACGTTGGTTCCGTTCCTGTAATTTCCACACGCCGAGCACTCGGGGGTGTGCCTAGCTTAGATTCATCAACTTGACTGGGCGTGTTCAACTGAGAGGCTCCAACTTCGGTGGCATCACATACTGAAAATGAACACAACTGGGTAGATTAGTCGGGTAGGAGAACAGTAAGACAGTTTCCAGCAAAATTTCAGCCAATGTGTCCGACATTCTAGGAAGAGGTGCACAGACATGAGAGGAGAAGCAAGAAGTTAATCATCATGCAACTAAGACGTTGAAGAGACAACGAATAATTACATAATACCCACCTGTAGAAGACAACGTAAACGGATGAACAATCATGTTATAAATATATATATATATATATATATATATATATAAACATGCGTGTGTGTACAAATTTGAGGAACTCGATGTACTTTCGCAATCGGAATGACATCCAATCAGACAAATACCATAGGCATCACATGAACTTCAAGTGATACAGCTGATCGGTAGCGTAAGACATTGACTCACAAAACAAACACTAACAGCGGAACTATGCTCATCAACTGTAAAAGACAAACGCCAAATACAGAACACAACAAGCGTTATCCGCACTTTATGATAAGAGATAAAGAGACCACCCATCTGAATTCTAGTTGACGAACAAGGCAATATGAAAGTGCTTTGTTTTGCCAGGGAATTGTTTAATTATTATGTAATTTTTCTAAAAAAAATCTGTGCGTGAAGTGACCTGAATATCGTAAAAGCACAAACAGAGACAATTAGTGCTCCATAGAGGAAAGTTGACAGAGATTCTACGAGCCTAATTATTGTTTATGATTGAACAGGTTAAGCTGCCAAACGGTTCAACAGGTTTTTCGGGAGAAAGAGAAGCTAGTAAAACAAATGTTAACTGATCGAGGGTACCGAGATGGATTAGGAATAAATTAGAAACCCAATCATAAAATACCTGAATAATTTGTTTTTAATTTAGAAATTAAAAAATTTGGCATACATGTGGACGAACAGGTGCTGTTACATCACATTTACTCATATGAACGGAAAGGTAGAACTAGTATAGTCATGTCAATGAAACCATCAGTGCGCTTGTACAGTCTAATTTTCCGCTGACGTTCGAAAGTTCCTCAATATAGCATATATGATTGCGTTAGGTTCGCACTTAGCTGTCACGGAACCACATTCAAACACCTGAAAGTTGTGGGTAGGTGGTTGACCCTGTTTCTGTTCGAATGTAAATCCGGAAAATCTCTAAATCTTACGGCTTTTCCAAAGTGTAACCATCAACAAAATTGCTTTATAAAACCGAAAAGTGAACACTGGCGTGGAGCACTGATTCGAAATCAGTCTGAATTATGCAAGCAATTCAAAGGCAAAGCAAGCAAAATGGGGAAGGAATCCATGCATATCGGAACCAAGTTAACTATGATGAAACTGGACAGGCACAAAATCACAGCGCCTAACCGAGTCAAATAGATCAGTTCAATAGTAGATAGAACACCAACACCGGTGAGATGCATTGGTACACTGCGTGAACAGTACTAAAAGGAGGCAGAGGCGCTGATGATAAGACAGTCATGACAAAATGTTTCGGTCGTAACAAATCGGGTTACGGGCACCACTATCCGTTTGGACAATTTGCATCAGAAATAATATCGATAAAATAGCCAACCAATTAAATAGAAAATACAAGAAAATTACTGATCTTTAAAATAATTAGGGCAATGGAGAAGTGAAACAAGCGGTTCTGATTATGAAATATTAGAGAATGAATACTGAAACGAACTGAATTCTACAGCGTAAAGTAGTACATGAAGACGGAAGCCACGATGTAATTTACTACTATACTAAACATTGCAGACGAAACCGTGGCACGACATGTATACATATAGACTAAGGTCTAAAGAAGATGTTTCATTTATGACGGCTAACAAAGAGTAATATTAAGCTGTTTTGTCTTTGTTAGAACGTGTCAACCGTACATAACTATGAATTCAAAGAACCCTACAACCAGCAGTAAAAACCTTGAGCACTTGGCAAAATTAATTTGACTATTCTTTCATTAACCTGGGCCAGGGCAATACTATTACGTCGGACTCATTGTCATGGAACACGTTTAGTTACTACAGGACAACGCATGTTCAATGCGATGGCAACCGGAATTTAGCAGACACTGAGTATAAAACAAAAACAGACAGTACCTATCTGAGGTAAAGCCAAATGTCATAAGTTCAAAAGGTCCCTGGGCAACACACCACATATGGATAGAGAAGTAAAATGAAAAATGACAAGAGGTGGAACAAAGGAGGATCAACATAAAGCGGTGAAGAATTGAGGCCTTGAAAGTCAAAACCTGAACTGCTAACATTTGTACATTTAGGATCCATCACGAAATCTGAGGAGATACGATAGGGTCCCATGGAAATTGATTATCTAAATAGGTTTCAGTTGAAAACAGTTTACCACCTGCCACTGGGTGAAGCACAGAAGATAAACGCGTGTTACACGATGAGATGGGCCAAAGTCTGAATAATCATGTTTCCAAAATCATTGACACACTGGGTCGTTGGATTCGATCGCCCAAAACTGACGTAATCTGTGATCAAAGTGCTTCGGGAATATGATTCAATTAAATGAAAGAAGTGATTTTCTGAGCACAGAACTGTCATGTCACAAATACTTGATGATTCGAATTAATCATTGACACAGTGCCTGAGTAAAAATGGGTTCCAAATATTGTGTCGATAAGCAATCGGTTTCGGGTGAGGAAAGGGATAGCATAATATTCTTACTTGTTTGGTGCACGCGATATCTATAGTGCCTTCAGCTAATGAAGACCAGAATTTTGTGGGCTCCAGCCTGAAAACCGGTATGCTCCAGCGAAAGTTAGATCAATACGCAGTTTGTCCAAACATCTAAATAAAGGCATCCTAGCTAATCTCGTCTAGTTCCCTAATCTGGCTCAGTGTCTGCACAAAAAAACAAGGTAGGAACGAAGTCGATCGGACATTGACGAGAAAGAATATTTGCCCTACCACAAGTTTTCAGTTGCATCGTTATCCACGCTAAGCTCCCGCCATAAGCGGGCCAATGCAACGTGGAGATAGTCATTAGCCATGGTTTGCTGAAGGAGACCAATTTTCGGAGCTACTGATCAACACAACACAAAGTTGAGCTTTACACGCATCCTCTAAATAGAAGAAAGGTGCGTCTAGCCGGGTCGAGAAGTGTCGCAGATTAGTAAACACCAACCTAGTTGGATTACGCATTGGGATCTTCCCATTCACACCTTCGAGGTGGACAACTCTAATACACTTCTAGAATATCATTACTCCAAAATATTCACCAATATAATTATTAATCTTGCAGCAGCACCTGGAACTTCGAGAGTTTGAAGCACACGTTATACGCGGACCTTTAATTGCTGAGTAGAAAACATGAGATCTACGACTCGGTCTCCAGAATGAAGGTCCTTGTGAGATTTGCCTACGCTAAGTTGTGACAGTTTGTCTGATACTGACACCGCGATGTTTCTGTATTAGAAATTTTCTTAAGATCTCTTCTTCTGTAGCCAGTACCGTGAACCGACTGCGGTAGCCATCGTGACGCTGTTTGATTAGTGATGTGAAATGTTCTTCTTAGAGTGCAAGAGTCGGCGAACGCTGTATACTGGCGTGCTGTAAATTTCGCTACATGGTTCACCAACGCAGTTTTTGAAGCTAGTAGCACCGATGATGTTCAAAGTCATTGAGTGGTTCTGCACCTAGTTCCTGATTACATCTCTATTGGATGTAGCAACCCCCCTGGGCTTTTTGGTCATCCTTAAACCTCGGTAAAGTTAGTATCTAACTCTTTCTGATAGACGATCAGCAGGACTGGGTAGAAATGTTTGGCAATGTTAAGTTGTTTGCAGTCACCAAATCAGAATACCAGATGGTGGAACAGTACAAGTGGTAATATTTTACACATCCTTCGCATTCATTGCTGGTTGCTATGTTATCGATCTAAGTCGATATTTGCACCAGCGCGGGGTTATGCCAAGTAGCTAGGTGATGTTTCCGGCATTTGAAATTCCTGTATATCTCGCTACCACCGGCTATCTTTCCCTTTTCTGTAGTTCCTCTGACAGTCTTTTTACGGCAGTGACCCAATTTCAGAAGGTTGAGTGCAAATTTGCATACTCAGTATATAACAAGGGAAATGAAGCATTTATTTAATTTTGAAAAAAAGGCTAAGAAGTCCACCGATATTGTTGAGACTAACACGAGCGTTTAGGTCTAATGCCATAGTCACGATTTTGGTCCTAGTCAGCAGACTAAAAAAAGGCAATTTCAAAGTTAGCAGTATCATTCGACATCCGGGTCCAAGGAAAAACGGAAATGAAATACTCCGAGAGATAACTAGCTTCAATCTCTAGATCATGAAGCCAACGATCTACAGCTGTCTGCCAACTCATACGCACTGGTGTTCTCACGTTGAAGGGAGACAGAATGGGCGAGGCATGAGGTCGGGGGAAATAACAACAAGACACCTTCCAGGACGATATATCCAGCTACAACACGAACGTACTTCAATTCAACCATTCAAAAAAAAGGAAACGGTAACAGAAGCATAAGTTACACAGAAAAATGTTGTGTGCAATTTTCGTAAAGATCGTGCTGAGTATTTGTGTTCAAGAAACGAGGGTATGTATACTTGAGTGGATCCATGGTTAGTTTGAAGGTTGGCAACAACGGGAGGGCAAGAACTCAAAGAATACACAAATAACGTAACCGATATCAGAAAAGAAGCTTGAAGAAGTGAGAGTGAAGATGAGGGCAACTGGAGTATTTTACCAAAACTGTATTCTCCCTCTGTCTAGCGCTAAGGTAAAAAAATTAGCGACTGGTATCATTCAAACCAGCTCTCATTTAAGTTCGAAGTACGTTCAATATGAGAAAAAACGATGGGCATATGCTTCAACTTTTGGAATGGTTGTAAGCAATTCTGACAATAAAGGCCGATGGAAAGCTATTTCTAAGTCTACTACAGGAATACTGCAATAAATCAGAGAATAAATATTCGTTGATTCACATATGGCGCGATGTCGATTTCCATTCTGCACGAATAAGCGTCCATACGTGGGTTCGAATCGCACCGAGGCTACTGAACTTTTCACAATAGAGGTTAAATAGCACGAGAGAAGCGGGCGAATGAGCGCTATTCAAATAAAGATACAGAGAACAGATTCGCGAAAAAGCGAATAGATGCCGAGTGTAACTCAACCATGTCACACTGTTTCCAGTCAGCCATTTGAGTAATGCGACCAGTGGGACCAACAGTCTTGGTCAGAAGTTTTACATCGTCATGTAAGGACTTTCTCTGATCACCCTCAGCTTTATTCCACTCCACACCTCGTTCGGTATACATCGAGTGCGGAGAGAACCGACTTGAGGACGTACGCAACACATGAGCCCAGCTACCGGTATCCAGTGGGGTCAAGCGCGGGATATATTGCAGGAACAAGATTACCTAAAACTGTGTGCCTGACCACAGCATATCCTGTCTAGTTGCCTTTCAAAAGTCGAGCACTGCAGCGTAGACAGTGATGGACGTTCACAGACGGTCTGACTTAATTTTTCCCTACTTACTGTCATTTTTTTTTTCGGCGAACACACCAAAAGCGATCAAACAACTTCAGCATGCACTGAAAACAAATAAATTTAGCGGCGGCACATTCGATCGAAGACTTAGTTGGGTAATTAATTTTGTTTGAGATACCTCCGAGTTTCTTAATGCAGCGACTAGAGCTGGGATCGCGTACCCAAAACACACTAATGCAATACGCACAAAGGTATTCTTGTGACTAAAATCATACAGACCCAGTAAAAGCGGGCATCCCAACGCTGACTAGATTTGAATTGAAAACAAGGGTGGAATGAGGGGATCAATAAGTGAGAGTGAATAATTTAATGGTGACGACAAAGATAAATGTAAACATAACTATGAGTTCGATAGAATTCACTGATGACTGTTGCGAAGGCTGATTACGTGTTTAAAAATAACAAGGTACTTATTCACATGAATAAGGATTCCTAAAATGGCAGTTCGGTTTGAACAACCATTAAGGTATATTCGAGCGCCGGTTTTGGTTACCCATTTGGATGAAGAATAGAAGAAAGAAAAGTTGAAAGTGGAGTCAAACAGAAAATGGAGAAGTTCAGTGGTTTAAGGTCGCAAAGAAATTAACGAGATGAATGAACGCCACTGCTTACGACACCCAGCCATATCACTCAGTGTAGCTAACCATCGGTGACCATCATCACGAGGTCACCAGACAGGGAGCCTAAAGGGGCCGATGTGACCTTGTCTCCTGGTTAGGGCTTTTCATACCCTTATGCCAGGTCTTAGCGCGACCACCCTTGGCTTTTTTCCACTCGTTATCTGCTTCGGCGAACATCGCTCGCCGTGGTGACCTACCTGGTGACATGTGTAACACATGCCCCAACCAACGTAATCTATGAAGGTCGACCACTTGCTCTAGTGGACGACCTCGACTGCCTAATACTCTACGCCTAATCTTAGCATTGCTAGTCCGGTTACCCCACCAGACACGTGCAATGCTACGTAGACAGCGGTGTTCGAACACCGACAATCTATTTTTATCCTGTTCCCTTAGTGACCAAGTCTCTGCACCGTAGAGCAGGACTGGCCGAACTGTCGCGGCATACACTCGACCCTTCACAGACAGCCGGATGTCGCGACGGCGCCACAAATGTCTCAAGTTGGCAAATGCCAATCGAGCCTTTTGTATGCGTGCCGACACTTCATCTGTGATGCGTCCGCCGGGTGAGATATAGCTATTTCTAAGTCTACTACAGGAATACTGCAATAAATCAGAGAATAAATATTCGTTGATTCACATATGGCGCGATGTCGATTTCCAT
>UZAN01044011.1:0-20040 GCA_900618425.1 Echinostoma caproni
TGTAACAACGTTGATCGATAAATGGAATCAAATGCCGAAGAGTAGTCAAGAAAACACTCCGAACAGACTGAGGGGATGCTCCTGAAGGCAATTGAGTAAAGCTTTATCAGTCAACTTAAGAACAGATAATGGTGAAGCTATCGGATCATTTCGTTTGGAGAGGATGATAGACTTGAATGCTTTGGGGGATCTCTATGACTGTTATCGGTCTCCAGTAGGTTTGGTTAATGAAATTGTAGTGTTTCATTTACAATGGAGATAATTGTCCAAGCTGGGGGAAAAGCATCAAATGTGAACACCGCTAGATATAAACCATCCGGTTCTGCAGCGGAGGACGAATTATAATCACTGTTAAGTGGTAACCCATTACAATTTGATCATTTCTTAGTATAAAGATTGCGCGACGATTAGACAGGGAGAATGTACGACGATTGGCGTAGCTAGGCAACATTGATGTCATCAACATAAACAGTAAGCCTCGACCGTAATTTCTTCACAGAGAAGTCTGTTGTCTTGCCACAGGTGTTTACTGCTTTCAGTCCTCATAATTGGATCGGAGAAAAGTAGGTTTAATACAGTTTTAGCTTTGATAAGCCTGAACAGGTGTCTGATAGCTGAAACACTGTGAGACTATTTTTCGTTTTTTCTTGCTTTTATTGTATACCAAATGATACAATTTCCAGGAAAAGAGAACCAACTAATCAAAGCCCTGCCATATAACACTTAATCGGCAAAGTCACGGAGTGGCGGTGAGATTCAAGCGAACGTCCACGCTATTGATAATTTGGTGACTTTACCACCGGGCCACCAGCAAAATTGTATGCACATTCCTTTTGTCATCACAGCGACTTTAATAGTGGAACGTTTGTCCGTTGGACAAATACCGACATCTATCAGAGCAGAAGTAGCAATAAATGGCGTCAGTTATTTGAGCGCATAGGGGATCACATGTGGATACAGATGAGAGATATTGCAGGCCATAAACAAACCAATCTGAGAGATTCGTTGAGAAGGATGATAAGTTGCGAAAGAGAATTATGATGTGGTCAGACTCAGAGAAGCATAGAGTGAATAAATTTTAGGTCGGCCGAAGTGTAAATAGCGGTCACTGATGGAAATTGGTGCTTTTAGTTCTGAAGAAAAAAACGTAATTTTTAACATATCGTGACCAAATAATGTTAGGAGTGTATCGAAAAATCGATGTGCCATATGTTGTTTTATGGGATAGGTAAGTTTCGGCATATTGCCTCATCTTCAGTATTACTCAAAACTTTTGATCGTATTATTATTAAACACCTATCCTCTAATCTTGATTTTCGTGATTCCAATCAGTTTGCTTATTGTAAGCATCGCTCTACTTTAGATGCGGTTGCTTGTCTTATACATTCTATTTTATTCACTATACACCATCAAATCGGTCATATAATTTTGTCGTAATCGTTTCTTATTTGCATCGTTTTTCATCAGGATTTATTGCTTGCATTTACCATATATTATAGGTAAAACTTTAATCAGACAGTGATCGGAATTTCCTACTGGTGCATGTTTGAATGCACGGAAAAAAGATGGTTCGTTAACGAAAAAGTGGTCCAAGCAGGCATCGTTTCGAGTGGAAAAAGTAACAATCTGTTGAAATCTCCAGCAACGATGGATACAGATGTGACAGATTTGTCCAACATAATTGGATAGAGTACATCCAGGAGTGTAGACAAATCACTAGGAGTACAGTCAGGAGTGATGTATAGGTTTGAAAAGATGATCGAAGAATGACGCAGGAGAAAGCGTGGTTTAGATTCTACAGAAATACCAGAAATGTTTTGTGTGCACTGAGTAAATATGCATTTGGTGGAGTTACACCACGACCGGCGCACATAAGTGATGACGCCTCCCCTCTTAGTTTTTCTTCCTGGAGGTCTGTCTGCTCGAAATAAATGGAAGCCTCCGATCTGATTCGTCCTTGACGGATTCTTGTAACCAAGAATCTTGGGAAACTAGCATACCACTTTTGGATTATTTACCGTAGTGACTCAGAAGACCGAAGTCCGATAGCTTAGAAAGAATTGAGCAGACATTGGACGACAAATGATCGGAAAACCAATGCTCTTCAGGTTTCGGTGCTCAAGGGCAACGTCCCAGCCAACGCGATGTTTTTTCCGTTTGCCATGCGAATTTTTGGTGATCTTTTTGACCTTATTTCTCACCAGAGGAGAAAACGCTCGTAAGGATGGTTCGTTGATATATTCCATGGATACCCATAAGGAAATTAAACTGAACACGTTCTAGGTTACCAGTGAGGTCACCGTAGTTGGTACAAAGTATACCCAGAGGTTGTGTGATAAAAAACTAAAGCTCCAGCGAAAACCGTCAGTCAGCACTAAAGTGTCATCTACAGTCATATTCAGCCAGGATTCTTGTACACAGATTACACAATTTTCATATGAATCCGCGATTTTTGGAAAAAGGGATCGAATGTTAGAGCTGAAAAAAGAGGGAACGGTCATCTAGGCCAAATGGGTGCAATTAAAAACAGCTTACCATTCTACATGCTTGCGTATTTTGGTACATTCAGTGATAAGCTGGAGTCTCACAAGTCAACGAACCACCAAAAGTTGTCCTGGCACGTTTGAGGCAGGCAATGTAATGCCGGGAGTGGCGAAGACACATGATTTTGAAAATTTGAAAATTCCAACAAAGTGATGGAGAGTGTTTAAGTGTATCTAATACAGCCAGTCGACAGACGCATGGTTGAGCTTCAAAGTTTTAGCCGGTAAGCAGGCCGGGGCCAAGGCGAAGACGCTGACAGTCTGCTGGCGAATCCGAATGTGTAAGCAAACGCAGACGATACGTCATCAGGAAGACTTCACACAGGGTTGTAAACCAGTTTATCAAGGCGGACGGATCAATAACGACATCTGATGGGCTGAAGAAAGTCGATCCCACAATAGAATAACTGTGTATAACGTGCATGCAAATGCTGTAGAAAGTACCATGGGTAAAACAATCGGCAATGCCATGTGCATGTGCAGCATAGTTTCATTCGGGCCACAACAACGGTCCTCTATTCGACCTGGAAACCAGATATAATCAGCATTCTAATAAGTACTGCCACCCTGAGTTCATAGACGTTCATTATTGTAAAATAGTACAGTTCTTATTTTTGGATTCCTAACACATCTAGTCCCAGGGATCAACCTACCTTTCTCTGTATTTGCATTGTGTTTCATGATGTGGTTTATAAATGAAACGATTGTCGTTCCCTACCACACATTATCGACACTATCTCAGAGGTATGAGCATAAAACCGACGGCACTGTCGTTAGCTTCTAGTGAAGTGTCAGGTATAAACCGTTCTTGGCCATCATTTTGATATAAAAAGATAGGTATCCACGGATGAAGAGCGATCAGTTGATAGTACAAACCGTTAAAGAAATAATGGTCAAAGAATTGGCAGAGACTACATAAAAGAAGAAGCAAATATATCCTTATTGACAAGTAGGCGCAGCACTGCTGGACAGTAGACCGACACCAAGATGCTCCAGCTCGAGATTTGCAATTCAAGCAGCCACTCGGTACAATCGGTACAAAAAATCCAGAGTCCCAAAGAATGAATCCAAGGCTGTCCTTAGACGGTCACAACAGAGCAGAAGCCATCAGCTAGCCAGAATGAGTAGACTGCCTGAGTACGTTATATAGAAAGGACAATGAATAAGTTAGTGTTTGATTCACTAAACTGACTTGGTCTGATGCCTCATAAATGAGTTTCTAGACCGCTAGCTATCTCACTACATTGCAAAAGTGCTTCGGTTTATATAACACCACTTCAGGTAAGGATTGTTGTATTCTGTAAGCTCAAAATTACAACCTTTCAAATACGTGATCGAAATTAACCCACGTATGTATGCTAATTAGGTTTACATGCTCTCAGTGTTAACATTCTTCAAATACTTAAACACATTGGTATGCATAAATACAGATAAAAGTCTGTATGACCTATATTTTCACTCTGAACGGTTGGGCCTAATTACTATGTGAAATTAATAACAGATTCCCTCTAAATCTTCACTGTTTTTTCCTGATCCTTTTCCAATCTCTTACCTCAGTTTGGCAGCGCGGATATTGTGATCGAGAGCTATGGAAATTTGGGAAGTGTGGTGTTCAACCAAACCAGTTTGGGATTCACAAAACCGAAACCGGCCGCCCCAGCTACTTGAATTCGGGAAAATACTCGGCGAGCTAACGAGGACCGTCATAGTTCTCTAGTGAGACATGAATAAATATTGGGTTGAATTGGTTACCATCGTCCCTTCATCAATCAATCAAGCAACTAACCAGCCAACGGACCAACCACTAAGCCTCGTTCGCGTTCTGTTATCACTTCGTCGGAATCTTCTTTTTCTCTGGACCACTTCATTCAGTTTATCCACCTGTTCCTTTCTATCCCTTGCTATCACTCTATCTTTCACACAGATCAGATGCCGGCCACTTTGTTTGATTGCGTTCAATTCGAAGCACTATATGCATTAACGTAAACGACACAAACCAAGGATGTTTGTTTTTCGCATTTAAACCATTTGATTATCTATCCATTTCCGTTCCGGCCCCAAAGAATTCCGTCTCATCTGTTGTCGTTCTCTTAACCATTCCCTGTTGCTCGCGTTATCCGTATGTTAGAATCCAAAGCTGTTCTTCGTATTCCACCCCCATTACTGTTAACTTTAACCATCTCATTCCAGCAGTACGGTAACAGTGTTATTTACATGCTTTATGCGTGCATGCATTCCGATGTGTGCTAATGCATGCGTGCTGTCATTATGCTGGAGCAAATTGTTCCGTACTCAAACTATATTTCCTCAATTCCTCAGTCTGTTCGATGCATTTGCCCTGGCCACAAAATAAATAAATACCTAGAGAAATAAATAAACAAATGTCTATCTGGTCATACATTGCAGTTTAGTCTCACTTATCAATTCAATATATCACTGTTCTCGCAATTCCCTACTGTAGTACGTTTCTATTTAAGAAATAAAATTAACCGTACGCACAATTCTCGAGGACAGATTCATTCTAAAAACCTAACTTCGGGGAAAATTGGACAATAGTCCAGTATGCGTTATCAGGTTTGCAATACTCATGCTAGCTCAACTGGTAACTGGCTCAGCAATTGACAGTTCGGTATTGTATTTTACTTGTTACTTCCAGACGAGGGTTGCATATCTCACACTCCCTTCTTACGCAAACAAACATCCCCCCGCCCCCGCCATCGTCCTCATCGACCAAGCTCCCCGAATTTTTCCTGAGTGGCTGTTTTCTTTTTCCTTAACACAATTTATATTTAACCGTCTACAAGTGGTGATATCCTTGCTATTTGAGTCTCCATCTACTATTCTTCGATAAGTCAAATCAACCAACGCTTTACTTAATCTATCCCGTCCCAGTTCATCTATTAGACTAATGACTGTAGAATAATCGCATAAGAATCGAAATACATGAAGTAATGGGCCATACTGCATTATGTCGTAGGAATGCCTTTTGGAACACTGTTGTCTCATTATTTTTTCTGTTTGACCAACGGTCCGTTTATTACAATTATTGTTTAATAGCCTCTGTGCTTCTGTAATTTGGATAGATGATTCGAATGTGAAAAGATTAGTTCTATCGCTGTGGCCTAGTAGCTCATCTGGTAGAATGTGCTCTGTATAAGAAGCGTAGGTGGGGTTCATTCGTGGGTTCGAATCCGGCCGAGGTTACGGAACTTCTCAAATTCTCGACGTAAGACTTCAATCTGGCAAACAACAATGTGAATAATTATTATTTATATTATCATCATTATTAAGGTTATAAGGCTATGATTTTACTGATTGACCAGTAATCCTTCCTGAGAGCTGCATTAAACGTAGTGAGGATACGAGCAACACTAGTCCATGATGCGCGTTATGCTTCTCAGATAAGTATTGCATGTGTTCTTCGGAAAACCTTTTATTTAACACTGCATTAAAATGAGGTGCAGTCAAGCCGGTGAATAATCACAGAACGAGTAGCTAAATATGGAAATCTGATCGATCAAAGTAACTCGGGATTAGAATAGACTTCAATGCGACATGCTACTAGTAGAAATTGGTATAGAGCTTTCGACCAACAGCAGTATAGTCACATGCAGTCACCCGCAGCCTAATGAAGTTTCCTTAACAACATACCACTGTGTTCTTATTATGTATGCTGTTCACATATTCGTAAATAATGGTGGAAGGAAGTTCGGCTGTATGTTTTCTAAAACAGGACTATAGTGAGATCATTCAATCATTTTGAGCGAGCAAACATGATGAAAATCATAGAAATTAAAGTAATATTCAGTAACCGAATCCGGTTATCCCAAGATGCAGGTTCAGGGTCAAAA
This sequence comes from Echinostoma caproni, assembly GCA_900618425.1. NCBI lineage: Eukaryota > Metazoa > Platyhelminthes > Trematoda > Plagiorchiida > Echinostomatidae > Echinostoma > Echinostoma caproni. The sequence goes on from UZAN01044011.1 coordinate 6,395, forward strand.
AGCATTGGTTGATTATTTGGAAGAAATTAGATGAACTATTCGGTAAATGAAAGCTCAATAAACTACCTAATCTGAAACTAAATTCTTATATGCATATTTATGGTTGACAGCGTCATCACCGACGTACTAATCCTTCCTTGACAAGTGTTCAGAAATTGCATCAGATAATGAATAGTCCGGGGCCATCTCACAGTTTTCACTCATCAGAAAAGCTAATGAGGCCATTTAAACTTAAAGAAATGCAGTGTAATGCAGATAGTTGTTTGAAAAATCAAACATTAGCCAATTGAAAACATATGAAGGACAAAAATCGAGATTTGGAGATAACCTTGATCAACCAAAAACTGCTTTCTAGTTCAGGTTCTTTAACCAAAGGCTCCGTGTAGGGTCCCTAAAAAGACCCTCTAATTCGGCCTGAGCAACCGGATAGTACCACGACCTACAAATTCACGTATACCACAGACGACTTCACTTATGCAGCACTTCCACTGAGCTATCACACAATATCCATACTTTATCCGTTGTATGATCTACTTCGAAGGATTCACCTGGCGTTAGTTCTTGTTGAAGATCACCGCTCTCCTCCTCGACATCTGTCTGAGCAGTGCTGTGTCACTCGGAGCCTACCGTTACATAGCTCTGACCTCACCCTGCATTCAACCTGCCTTCGTTCAGCGTAAGAACCTTAATGCGCATAGGACAACAATCTGGTTTTTCTCGTACACTTGAAAGTCTAGAGGTCGATGTGTGTTGCCTCTCGGAATCACACATTAGGGAACCGAGTTGAGGTTTCCTTCTAACCCCCAAAAGCGTTTGATTTGCGTGTTTCCAAGGTCCCTGTCGCATTAGCGTATGGTCAAACAGGCGCTACTATTGTCTTAAGCCCTGGGCTCAAGGCTGATCTAGTGGACTGGATCCCGATTGATAGTCGACTATGCGCAGTGGGACTCAGAGGGTCAACTGAAGTCAATAAGCAAAAATCAAATGAACGGTGCTTATTCGTGATTCTTCTCACCCGCTGAGACCTATTTTGGTGGCCATCACCGCCTTGGTAGCTGTCGTTCAGATAATAGGAACAGACTAAGCCTATGCTAAGAATATAGCCTGTTCCCCGTTAGAATAAACTTCAGACACCCATGGCGTCACCTCGCCACGTGGTGCAACCTCCCTTCGGCACACATGTGGACTCAGCTTGAACATATAGCTACATGGCGGGACCTTTGAATTTCGGCCCTGCTTTAATGAAATGGGACAACTATTTACTATTATTTTTACGGATAATTGACTGTGCATGTGAACAATAATTCATCAGTTTTTCAAGTTCAAATGTTGAGTTCCGGAAATGAGGGACTTGGGTGTGCGCATTCATGAGGCATTCAAGTCATCTGCACGGCGTGTTATTGCACCAAGCAAATACCATAGAACTATCTATCAACTACACCGGACAATTGACTCTACAGCTCCCCAAGTTCTCATACCATTATGCAAGCCCTCACCTAAGACCGCACCTCGAGTATGCCGAGCAACTTTGGGCTCAAACCTACAAAGACATAAGCAACTCTTAGAAACTGTCAAGCAAAGGTTCACAAAGACCATTGCAGGCTTGAGGGAAATTCTATATGAAGAACGGCTACGGACCATGGGACCTTTTATTCCTGCAATCGTAGACGCCTCAAAGGCAATGTCATCGAACAATTCAAACAGATGTAAGGGTTGTCTAACACTAACCCACCCCCCTGCACTCTGAAAGAAAGCTCTGCAATGAGGGAGAATGGAGTTAAACTGAAGAAATCCAGGGCATTCAATCACCAGTGGATGGAACAAGCTGCCAGAGCACGTTATAGCATCTCACACAGTAACCCAGTCTTAGATAGGTTTGGATAATGTGTGGTTATCACTGTCCTACTTTATCTATGCTCAACTTACTCTTATCGTCTTATCTTGTTACCCCAAACTGTCAACACCCTCACGACTATTGTCTTTTCCCACTGTAAAACAACAATTTTTCGAGAATTGCTTCCCTCCCACTCTAATATCAGGGCAAATATGGTGAATAAATCATTTTCATAATTTGCAGGAGTAAATCTGTAATCATGAAGCTATCCGGAGTTAGTCACCAACTCCGAGGACGTATCAAAGATCCTATCCTCTACTTGCCCATATCGCCAGCTATAAATCTGTGTCAACATCGTGGATACAGACTACTGTGCGACTATGCTGTTGTGCGCATGGATGAGTGTATTTCTGAAAACCGATATGCACAGTGATCAGCGTACCACGTCGCTCAGTGTTGTCCCCCATAAATAGCCCAAACTCTACAACAGTGGGAGACAGGTGGAGATGGGGCGGGCCTATGTGAAACTGAGGTCAGTTCGATTGCGAGACCGAGNCGAGACCGAGAGGTGACAGAATAGCTGATGCATCCATACCTTATGCTGAACCCGATTGCAAACGTAATGAACGAGCGGTCCCATCCACCAAACCAAACATCACTGGTGGGACTAGATTCACGTGGTACTGCGACACGGAAGTGGTAACCGACCTGTAATGAACGTGAGGTGATGACAGCAAACCCAACTACAGCCCGGAGGCAACTACATCTCTAAGCTATCAGTGATGACCGAACCCCTGCAGACCAAAAAAGAGGTTCAAATGGAATAAAAAAAGCACGCGTCTTATTCCACCCAAAACGGATTGCGGTTGAGGCTGGTCAACTGGAAGCGAAAGGTCATTATCCGACCACCACCACCACCAATCCATATTTAGTTTAGCTTGGGCCCTGGGGGCTGCAACAGGGACATTCTGCGCTGAATCCCAACAAGTTTAAGTTGCTGGTGTGCAGTTACAGACTCATTAGCCACTAACGCCACAATGGCAGCGGTATCTATTTGGTTGCTTCCAGATATGACGCCTTTAGTGCGTTGAGCAGAACACTTGGACTTTGTTCTTCAACCTTTGACCAAGAAAACGATTATGGTTGTTTACCACAAGACATTAGTGCAACACAAGTACAGTTGTCTGTTTTTAATTGTGTATGCACGGGTGAGCTTGGGTTGATTCGCAGTGCGAGCGCAAGATGGTAGCTAACCATCATTGGGGTGAGTGGGCAAGGTTGAAAAAGCTTTTGGGAAACGGATACACCTAGGAGAGCTGTTTATATCTCTCGAATAATCTACTCTCGTTTTTCCGTTCTTATTACCTTCTGGACTCCACTGATTCTTCTTGAGTTGACCTATGAATGCAAATTATGTAGGTGTTAAATGGACCGATTCCTAACTAGGCTGATTTCCCAAACTCTAGATTGACACCTCACCTTTACAGCACTGAATACCAGTGAACGGGAAGAATCGCACCGACATCCGGCTACTTCAGATAAGCTAGGCCAAAGGAACGCTTAGCATTCGAAGCACGACAGGAACACGGAGCTCGGAGTGCAAGATACTGGCTCGAGTCACAAATCCTGTGACCCGACCTGACCTGAACTACAATTCCTCCAATATGAAACCCCTTTGTATTTTCGCGTTTGACATCGGAATTTCAGCGTTTGCTCATTCCGTGAAGAACCGTTACAAACGGCTTAGAAAGAGACCTCAAGGTCGCCATAATAAGCAATACACTGGCTGGTGGGTTGCGCTAAAGCGAAATTCCATCAATAGAATGACGATTCTATCCATTTGGTCAAGTTACATTTGCTCGCTCGTGGGAAAAATCGATGATGTCCAGAATCTGTTGCATCAGAAAGAATGCAAAAGTGTGAGAGTCATTTTACCCGAGGAAGGTTGGTTACACCCACACATTGAGGATGATGTGGTCCGGTTGGACGACTCTGATTTTTTCAGGAGCGACCGCAGTGTTAAATTTAGAAACCGAGGTGACCGAGTGGTCACTTTCGTTGATCGAAGTTGGTGAAAAAACACTCGGTTAATTTTTGTCTACATAACCGACAAAATTAATTGAACTCTTGTTCACTGCAAGCCTCACTTTCTCAGCAGATTTTGTTTTACTTACTTTATGAATATATATTGCCCTTGATACACCCCTCCTGACCTAACACTGTTTTCTGATACCATAATAAAATAATTCACCACTTGTGAAGACTTTAATCACTTTGATATCTCCTTTCCCCAGGCAGCCTATGTATGGCCGCAGCCCTCTTCTTGAAAGTTGACTGTACATTTGTATATTCAATAAACAGAAGAAAGAAGTAAAAGGATATTTTTTTCTAACTGTCCGAGGTTTAGTGAACCTTGTCAATGTGCCAACCCGAACTAATGCTTATCTCTATGGCGTTTACGTAAATAAAGCCAATTTGTTTCATGTTCTTAAACGAAGCCCCATTAGCACTTCTGACCACTGTATCTTCATTCTTTTAGCCACGATATACTGTTACACTAACCATTGCCCCCATACTTGACCCACCTCTCATACTCTACGGAAAAGAAGTTGTTAACCGGAAAACTTATCGAGGCTCCGGGACGTAGCTTTTTCTAGTGGCTTTTTTGTTTTCTCCGATAATCGGCTCTTTGTCTTGCGAACATTCTACTGATCAACTTAAAATTTGCTATGACAAATGTTACCCTTTGAAACCATTTATATTCGGACTGATAGGTTTTCTTGCTCCTCCTTAGGCGACTTCGTCGTGCTAAAGAGACGGCTTACATGGCCGGCAGTGTAAAATAGCTGTCTGTGCTGATTTGAGCTCAAGCAAGACACGTGAACGGAATGCACTTAAAATTGTTTCGGGTTTTAAAAGTGGTAGTGATATGTGGACTAAATTGCGGAAACTCTGTGGCTTAGGCATCAGTTCTTCTCCCAGCGTTGACCTACTTAATCATCAATTCGCTTCTCCGCCAGCCTCAAGCTCCCTCCCACTCCCTTTTCCAACCCATGAGGCCATAAACCCTGTTTCTCCGGACGAGGTTCTCAAAACCTTGAGGGGACTCAAGGCCAAGAATGGTCCCAATCGACTAGCACCGCATTTGTTGATAGTGTGCCCCGACCAGCATCCAACAGCTATTGCTGAATTGTCATCCGGAACTATCCCTTATTGCTGAATTTCAGGGCGCATCAGACCAATCTCAAAGAAAAGATCGTCAAAGTACCGCCCAATTGCCTGCACATCTGTGTTGCTGACAGCTTTTGAATTTGTTTGCTGCATCACATGGTACTCCTTTGTAACTCCCACGATCCTGTGCAATTTGCCTATAAACCCCATATGGCCACACTTGACGCTGTTGCCCATATTGTTTATTCTATTGTTTCCGTCCTAGATAAAGTTGCAGGTACCGTTCGTTTAACTTTTCCTGATTATACAAATCCCTTTGGTCCTCTCGATCGAAGAGTGGTTATTGAACGTCTTTCTGAGTGTGGTCTGACACCTGAAGTCTGGCGAGTCCTTATCGACTTTCTCTCCAAATAGGAACCCGTTTACTTCACTGAATAGGGCACAGTCGTCTTCTAATAACAGTGAATCTGATGTTTTTAGGGTGCTATCTTCACCCCTTTCTTTTTTCTATGTATATACAGAATCTCCTTATTCCCAGTAACTTTCTAACATGTACATGTGCATTAAAGTTCCATTAATTCTAAAGACGGGTCCCCGTTATCGTTCACTGGTAAATATTCTCCACGATCTTACAGTTAATGATCAAAGCATCCCCAAATCTGTATATGTTAAATAATTGGTGTCATCCTCACCCATAACCTATCCTGGTCATGCAATTAGGTTGACGTCGCCAAGCTTTTCGATTCGGCTGTGCTGGCGGACTGCCAAAACGAGTTGGCCGCAAAGCTAACTACTATTCCATTAAGAACTGTAGATCAACACTTGACAGCCATTTAAAACGTAATGCACTCAGTTAGTTCACACAGTTGTGGCCTGACCATCAAAGTTGTAAATACTGGATCTCCTTCAACTCTCTCAGACTTCTTGAAGCACGTTGGGCAACCCCAGTAAACAGCTAGTAAAATGAGCAGCGTCTCTGAAGCGTGAACTCAAAAAGAGCTTGAGCGACGAACGGGCGCTATGCGCAACGAAGATTAAATCAGCATGTAGGTATGGAAACCCCCGGGAATCATTCCAACTCATCCGTGTTGCCGATCCCAAAAGACAATGTTATTGAAACAATCTTCGAAGTAGACGGCACATCAATAAACAGTCTTCGCCGACGCTTGGAACGCTGGGCAGAGCACCTCAAATCGCAGTTAAATCAGCCTCCCGCGCTGGATACTCCAGGTAATTCTGTGTAGAGTGCACTCTGATCACTATCCACGGAACCGGGCACACAAGCGGAAATACACAATTGTAAAAACGTAAGGCTATATCCCTACGACACAAGGATCTCGCTCCATAAGTCTTCAGAAACCAATCCCATACTACAAACGATGGGGATTTGCGAATGAGCGGTCGGGAAGACTAAACCTGTTCCACACAGTGCCGGGATATCATCAACAGCTCTAATGCAATTAGTATTATCAAAAGTACTTACAGACTACTTAAAATAAATCTATTTCTTTTTTCCAATCAACATACATTGCAGTTCACACCATGAACGCGTTCCATATGTAGAATTCATGCTTAAATTCTGAATAAAACGCTTCTAACTCTACATAAACTAATAACTTAAGTAGTCAAAATAATACCATACAGGAACCTATGCTGAATGGCTGTGATTTGTGGAGTTAAGACAAATGTATTTCACCTATTGCATCCATCTAAACCTGTCTCGAGCTCTGCTGAAACTATCCACAAATGACCATCTCAAAGGAATTTTCTGGGGCATGCATTTTAAAAGTCATCGGGTGGACTGTTTGCGCTACTATAATGTTTGTGCTCCTAGCACTGATTTGTCCAAGTGAAAGTGCGATTAATTTTCAAACAATATATTTTTCACTACTCATTGCTGAAGTTGAATATTGGCTGTTTAACTCTTTTATGTTACCATCTTAACCAAACACTTATCCTGTGGTTTTAAATTATCGTACGCTTAGGGCAGTTATTCAATTAATCAGTAATGAATCAATAAATTCCGCGCCTTTTACCCTACTTGTGGTATTTCAGTTCCTAATGAAACGGTGAGTGATAATAGATATTCCAACGGCGTATCATTACTGGCTGTACAAAGTTCAAACGTAGTACACATCTTGCGGTTCTCATTTTCATCTACTTCCCATTAAATCGGGACGTAAACGTCAAACTGATTTCTCTGTCAAGGAATAAAACAAAGACATTAGAACATTTTAAAGGTCACTTGTATTCACCAATTCAATCATTTTACTGTCCCAATGGAACTTCGAATACGTGTCTCCAAAAAATCTTTGATTGCATTTTTTTTCATGCATAGATTTTATTCTTCTAATTTCGCCAGTCATTCATCTAGCGAACGAGAATCGTGATGCTAGTAGTTGGTGGTTCGATTTTGAGCAAAATACCTCAAGCATAGTTGAATGAATATTGAAGTTGGTTGTTATGAACATCGATGGGGATGAGACAAATGTGCTCATTTATTCTCCTTCTTTCATTTTTTACCAAAATTATTCAAATTAGGTTCCCGGTGTCATTACTTAACACATGGAAAATGCAAATTGTATGAGAACTCAAATACCATCCATTCATTTTTATATACAAATAAGGGTCACCTGGTTAATGAATTTGTAATTACGTTATGCTCGGTAAAAGGTCTCGAATACCACTCAAACAAGGCACTACACCTACACTCATTTATGGTTGATGGGTAAGTGGAATCAATCAGACCCAAGGGCGTATAGCACACTGATTTTTAACACCACCCTAGTTTAAATAAGTGGAATATTGAATCTTCTGGGTTGGAAGCCGGTACCATTACCCCTGAGCTCCGGAGTCGGCATTCACTAGCATGAACGCACGGTTATGATTCAGTACAACCAAATCAATTAGGATTCTTATACAACCCAGTACATTCTTTGAATATCTTTGTTTTTACGCTCACGCACCTCAAATGCTTGAGCGAACGATCATTTTCACTTTGGAAAACCGCTCATTCACGATTTGATTCATGATTCGATAAGGTTCCCGTGGTTTTATTCTCCATAAGAAGTTTACGAGCCTTCCGCTAACCGCGCACTGAGTTAAATATTTAAACGGACAAAACTAGTGATCAAGTGTATTGATGAGTGGCTTATGGAACAACGCAACCACAGATCTAGGACTGAGGGTGGCTGTTGTGTCTTGCCAAACTATCACAAAACCTGGTCTTACCATGCGTATTCCAACGATTCCAGTAAAAAGACAGTTTGAAAACAGAGCGAGCCTTTGGTGGTAACATCAGCCAAACAGTGGTCGTGGTCGCGTTAGAAGGAAAATGTGTGGTACTTATGGAGTTGCTTACTATTTAGACATTTGTCCGGAATGGGGGTAACGTGGGCGGCGATGGAGGACTTGCTAGAAATCAGATCATCGTACTCTGTACTTTTACTCTGACGCCCACGTATCCCGTACGATCGAGAAAACATGGAAACTTTCATACGGTGGCGACTGGTCCCAATCCATTTGTGATTCATATCGCAAGTTTCAGGAGAAGTTTAGGCTTCTCCTGACAATGGCGAACCTTATAAATTTCTGAACTGATTGATAGTAAAACTGTCTCTTTAATGAGTTCGAATACTGAGTATTGGAAACTTGTATAATCAATTATCATATACCAATGACCACCCTGTTGTTTCATTGGTTTGACCAAATTTTTAAATAGACCGTTCCGATGTCTGCTCGTTCTCCACTATATTTTCGTGATGAAGCCAGCGCTATTCATTGACACCGTTAATAAACATGAATGTTCATGTTTGTATGTGGCGGGGAGATGAGGCAAACCGATTCTCTTGGACGTCCCCGGGACACTAATCTATTGGTACACGTGGGCGCTCGCTCACCAGTAACAATTGTAGTAAACCGATTAAAACCAAGAGCTCTCTTTTCGGTCAATGGGACTTTTGTGAAAAATTCCGGACTTTATATTCTGAAACAAAGTAACTTTGAGCAATGGTCAAGTTGACTGGAAGAAATTAGGATTGTTGGAGAAGATGGAATCAGTTACATTATTGGTATATATACAGGAATTTACACCAACATAAATATCCTAGTAAATCAGGAGGTCTGATAACTTAATTAATCAGATCCTTAAACAACCCCAGCCGAATTTCAGTTTCACTACAGGATGAAACAACAGATCATTTGCGTATATATCTGCATGCCTTAAACTAAGCTTTGGTGCACAAGTGCACATTTTCCCTGCGATCCTTCAACGTGGATGTATATTTATGCACTGACTACGGTACAGAAGTGGGGTGTTCTGGGGGGCAGCCTAGTGAGCATAGTTGACACAATCAATGTATATACTGCATAGGGGTCACCGTGACAGAACGAGACACGCTGATTACCCTGGACTCAAAAGTTACGGCGGTCCATAATGTGATGGCGTATTGTGGGTGGCGTACATAATCAAACGTGCTTGAACCGTGTGTACCATATGATGTTGTCTTAGTTCAATAGCTAGAAAATTGATGTCCACGATAGATAGATACATTCCATAATAAGTAATTTATGAACAGCACGACAAAAGCTTCCCTAGAAGCACCTGATCGGTTTCGCTTTTCCTGCCGCTCGTCAGGCATGCGTATCGCGTAAACTTTTTTTTCAGTTCAGGCCTACACATAACTATATATACACAAAGAGATGGAGAGAAAATGGAGTTGTACGCTGAGTTTTAAAATGTTTATTGTTACATTCCGATCCAAACTATTGTTTTAATTCCACAAGGCGATTCCTAGTCAAGGAAGTTGTTTGTTATGTCTGAGTATCGATAACTGGCATTCATAAACCAAACTATCTAATTTGGAACGAGTCTTCAGAATTCCTGCACACACACAGAACACTTAATGGAACGGTCCATTAGATGCGCATTCTTGTATTCACCATAATGAACATCAGCTATTCACTCCGACAGGTCTTGTTCAATTTCGACCGTTGAAGGAGACATCAATCGCATCTTTTTGCGAACTACTCACAAGTGTGAGTAGTATCTCACAACACTGGGACTCGGTATCAAACGTAAACGGAATTATGAAATAATAGAACTATCGTCTGTCCGTTCGCCTGTGTGCTGATTATTCGTCTATCAGTTCACAAATCGTCATGGGTTTTGCGAGTGCGACTTAATGCTTACCTCTCTCGACGTGTCGGTTGAACAAATTAACCGAGTGCAGAGCTTCGAGGATTTCTCGTTCCCCTTGCTCATTAGCTCGCTGCCCCCTTTGTGTTATCCATCTCGATCTCATGTCCTATCCGTGTACAGTGGTTCCAAATTTGTTACCTCGGTTCAGTGCGTTGGAGGGCAAGCTTATGTTCGTGTAAGTGAATGCATAGTTGTTTGCCTGTCTGACCTATGCAGTTGTTGATTACATCCCAGACACGGGAGTTCGTAGATCGTTCGTTTTGTTCAACTCAATCTTTGTCAGTGAAGAGAAACGATCTCACTGTTGGTACTGGTCTATGGGCTATCTTGGTTCCCGACGGTCGAAATATTTGTTCGGACGTGCCGCGTATGTAGGGTAACGTAATCCAACTTGGCACTATTTTGTGTGTACTGTTTATTTTTCAATCCTAATGCACTCATTGATAAAGCTTCAGAGACATGCATTAGAATAGAACAGTTAAAAGGGTCGATTTTTTATCTTACCCTTAGCGCCGGTGTGCTGCAATGAGTGTTTGGTCGGTAGAATAGACTTCGCTTACATCTTTTCAGGGATGGTTGCTGATGTACTCGAGGATACGATTTGTCGTGGTCAGTTTGTGACAGAATGTGAACTGTATTCTCCCGACTCATGAGAAAGAAGAACAAATTTGAAACGAACACTACTGACAAAATCGAACGCGGCTTAGGCCTCTATTGAATATATCAGAAAGCGTGGTATAGGGATTTATGGACGAAATTTCCCCGGAAGCGCACTACCGGTTTCGCTGGTCTTCACGCTACTCACGCATGCGCAAGCCGCTGTATTTTCTCTTTTCATTCAAATAATTGCACTAAGGAAATTTATTTTTCTCACAATTGCCTCATTTTCAACATCGGGTAAATTTTCTTCGTCAGCTCTTACAGATCCAGTTCATTAAAGTATAATAAATTATATGTGTGTTGGATGCTACTAACCGCAACAGAAGCGAGTCCGGAATATACGTCGAAAATTTTAAAGAAAGTAGTATTTGATTGACTGGACAAAATTTACGTGGAAACACACGACTGCACTCTCGGTTGTTTCCGCTCCTCAGTCATGCGCACCCGGTGGTCGTCTGTCTCTTCATTCATATTATTTTACGCAGGCAATTTATTTTCCTCACAGTGACCTCATTTACGACATCGAGTTAATTTGTTTGGACAGCTCTTACAAAACCAGTCCATTGAAGAATCAATACTAAGATTGGACGATTTGTAGGTGGGTCGGATGCTACTGACCGCGACAAACTCAACTGTAGCATCTTCATTTAATATATTATAATAAGTACAATATGATTGACTGGACAATATTTTCTCTGAAGAACAGGACCGTTTTCTTCGGTTACTTTCACTCCACATGCATGCGCACCCGGTAGGTTTTGTCTTCTAATTCATAAACGTGTGCCATGGGAATCTGTTTAGCTCTAAATTACCTCCTTTGTAACAACGAGTGAATGTATTTGGATAGCTCTTTCAAAACCAGACCATCGAACGATCGATACTATGACTGCATTATTTGTAAATGGGTCAGATGCTACTAACCGCAACAAGCGAGACTTGATCGTTTTCATTAATTGTATCCCAAATAGTAAAATACCATTGAACAGACGAAATTTGGTTGCAAGCACATGACCTGATTCGCATTTCTTCTCGCTCGTCACGCGAACATCACGTGAACCCGGTGGTCATTTATCTCTTCATTCATATAATTTTACCGAGCAAATCTATTCTCATCAAAATAAGCTCATATGCAACATCGGATAAATCTGTTTGGGCAGCTCTTTCAGAACCACTCCAGTGAACAGTCAAAACCATGATTCGATGATCTATGAGTTGAATAGATACTACTAACCACAGCAAACGCCAGCTAAGCCTCTAAATAAATAGTTTACAAAATGTAGTATTTCAATGACTGAACAAGGTTCCCTGGGATTACACGACAGGTTTGGCGAATCTCTGCCCTAATCAAGCAAACCCATCCGGTTGTATGTTTTCTTTTCAATAATATTCTTATACTCAAGAAATCTCTTTTCCTCATAATCACCTCATTTGGAATTATCCGGTAAATTAGTTTGAACAACTGTTTCTGAACCAGTACATTAAAGAAACAATACTATGATTCGATAATATGTAGGTGGGTTAGATTCCACTGACCGCAACAAGCGCGACTTGAGTGAATTCAATGATCTTTTGATGTGAGTAATGTATGAATGTCTGGACGAAACTAACCTGGAAGCATATGACCGATTTCGCTGTTCTTCCCGTTCTTCACGCATATGCACCCGGCAATCTTCTAGCTTTCCATACATGTACTTTTACCCAGCAAATATGATTCCCTCACAATTACCTCATTCGCAACATCCAGTACATTAGATTGGACAGCTCTTTCTGTATCAGCATATTGAGGTTAACCATATGACTCGACAACTTCTAGGTGGAATAGAGGCCCAACCATGCAACAAAAACGATTGAGCGTCTTCATCGAATATTTTTCACGACATATTATATGGGAGACTGTGCATATTCCCTGGAAGCGCACGACTGGATTCGCGGATCTTCTCGTTCCTCACGTATGCGAGCCCGATGGTCGTTTATGTCTTCATTCACATAGTTGTACTCAGGAAATCTATTCTCCTCAAAATAAGCTCACATGCAACATCGGGTAAATTTGTTTGGACAGTTATTTCAGAACCAGTCCATTGACGAATCAGTAATATGGTTCCATTATTTAAGTGGTCAAGATGCTACTGAACGCAACAAACATCGTTCGACGTTCTTCATTGAGAATTCTACAATAAGTAGTTTATTCCTGACTAGACAAAACTTCCCGGAAGCAAAGGACGGTTTTCACGGTTCTTCCACCTCCTCATATATTCGCACCCCGTAGTCTTTTGTTATGTCATTCGTATATTTTTACCCAAAAATCTATTTTCCTCACAACTACTTCATTTTCGACATCGGGTAAATTTGTTTGGACAGCTCTTACAGAGCCAGTCCATTGAAGAATCAATACAATGAAAGTGAAGTAGATACTTCTAACCACAGCTAAAATGGAGTTAAGCCTCATTCATTGGTATTTTATAAAATGTGATATATCAAAGGTAAAACGAAATTTCCCTGGAAGGACAATACAGGTTCACAGTGCTTCCAGCTCCACACCCATGCGCAACCGGTAATGTTTTGTCTTGTCATTCATATATTTGTACCCAGGAAAGCTATTGTCCTCATAACTATATCATTTGTAGCATCCGGTAAATTTGTTCGGACAGCTCTTTCATAACCAGTCCATTGAAGAATCAATACTATGATTCGATGATTTGTATGTGGGTTAGACGCTGCTAATCGCAGCAAAACCCGACTCAACCATCTTTACTGAATATTTTATGATAAGTAGTATATTTG
>UZAN01044012.1:4027-38390 GCA_900618425.1 Echinostoma caproni
GGATTTCATGTCTCTGTAAGTTGAATGATAACCACTCAACCGGTATTAGCATCACGGGCAGTTCATTCGGGACATGTAAACCTGAAAGAATCATTGAAATGATTTTCTTTGTTAGTTAGTTTACGTAGGTAGTAACTAACTCAAGCAAACTGATCAACGGAGCTGACTTTGAAGTGTTTGAATAAGTAAGATTTCAACATTCGGAAAAAGCTCTAAAAGGGAACATGACCGGTTTGTGGTCTTTGGCATTCATCGGGTATGTGTATCCGGTAACCAATGTACAGTTTTTTTCACTCGTTTAATCACTACTTGATGCAGTCAGAAAGTATTTATAAACTACCTATGGCAGTTGAAATGTATTATCATCACAAGATATATGCAATTTTACGGTATCTCTAATTACGTAGTGTGAAAATCACTGGTTTAGTTCAAGTAGTTCAGTAATACATTGTTTTGTTATTTAAATTATACATGGTTCAAAAGTAATACATTGATTACTGTTTATAAAATGCATTATCAAAAACGATTCGGAGAGTTTCTTCTAACTGATACGTTACCATGTTCTCTCGTCAAACTTGAACGATTTTGGGAGATATCCATTTGGACAACTAAAATTCATAGAAATTCAACTGGTCAATAAAGCTTGTGCAGAAATATAGGCTCGCATTTGGACAGCAGGGAGGCACGAAAGGAAACTCGATATTAATCAATATTAATCAGTTTCCTGTTATCTTAGAGAAACATTTCAGATCATCGAGATAAGGCACATTCGCGTTACGTTTTGAAAACTCATGGATATGGCTATGTGAAAGTGTAACGCAGTCCTTCTTGAAAGATAACAAATGCTGTGAACAACTCAAGATAAAAAAAGACCGGATCTCAGTATCCTGCTGTATGATCTATAAAATTTCGCATTCATTTCAAATGCAATATATTGAAAATATTGTGGCAAAGTACCGAACGGTGTGGATCAAACTAACAGATGCATACAGCCCCAGTTTCAGCTTCAGTTTGAACAACCATTTACCATGCACTTTCGTGCACCGGTTTTGGTTGCTATCTTTTGGCCGCCCATTTGAATGTGCAGTAAGGGAAAGACAGTAAAGTGTAAGTAGAGTGGAAGATGAAATGGTGAGTTCCGGTGGCTTAAGGTTGTAAAGAAAGTAAGAACACACATGGACGCCACTGTTTACCAAACTCAGCCGGTTACCCTATCAAACTCGTGCAATGCGACGTAGATAGTGATGATTGAACACCAAAAGTCTATCTTTATTCGGTTTTCATTAACGGCCAAGTTTCTGCACCGTATAGCAGAATTAACCGAACTGCCATGCCATACAGTTGACCCTTTCACAGACAACCGGATATTGCAATGGTGCCACAGATGTCTCAAGTTGCCAAATACCAAGCGAGCTTTCTGTATGCGCGTGGACACTTCGTCCGTGATGCTTCCACCGAGTGAGATGTAGCTGCCTACCCCCTACCCTGATCCACTTGCTCTATTACCTCCCCCGTTAGAGTGTGGCTGAGCGCTAGGACAACCTAGGCTTATAGTAAAATTTTATTCTTTGAAGGTCTAAAATGGCTATGCTGACACTCAATGTATCCAGAAAAGCTTGCAACGTACCAGGATATTTACTGGGCAACAAAATGTCGCCTGCAGATCAGGCTGTCTGCGATCTGGAAGCAAACCGGTGTCGCTATCCTCGTACGGCAATAGGACTGTTTCCATAATCAAATCTATAACAAAATTGAATCGAAAAGGTGACAGAAAGGCTGAACCTGACTAAAACCACTTTCCGTGGTGAACTCGGGTGTAAAAGTACTGAAAGTTGTATAATTACAGAAGACGGTGCTGGTCGAGGATAATTGTTTATTGCTGATTCTAGATGGAACATCACCAATTTGACACATATAATGCAAAAATCTAATCAGAAACATACAATTGCCGTTCCTGGCCACACCCCGACAATGAACATAGAAATCGATAGTTGTTCTTTGACACCCAGCAAATTGCTCTCAGTATTCTTGTTCATTTTTGGTGGTTCAAAGTAATCACCAACTAAGTTACCGACTAATCAAAAGTGAGTAGCATTTCACGACGTAGGCAGGGACTCGGAATGGGCTATTAGTATAAAGGGATCGCAAAACTGAAATAGACTTCTTTGGCATATCCTTTAGACTGAGGCAGCGCCAGATTAGAGCGGTCGACTAAGTCAAAAGCTCCTTTGGACCGGTTGTCTTATGCCTCTTGAGATAACTAATTTTTCGGGAAACCTCTATTTCACATGGAAAACTGGCATCAAACGGTACCATTTAACCAGTGGGCGGTGATAGGTTATGTCAATAAGGCTAGTCGAACTGAGCCTCAATATGTTCAGCCCATCGACGAAGACGGCGTTGCTGAAGACGAATCAATGTGCCATCGGATTTCTCAATTATCTCACTCACGCCTGTTGTTCTGGGACCCGTATTCCTAAATAGACGAAAAAGATTCTGATTATTACCAATAGCCGTACCTTTAGCCATCTCTTTACACGTTCCTGCCCACCACTGCTCGCGATTATTCCTCAGACTCTTGATGAATTGGCGTTTATGGGATTTACAAGGTGCGTCATATTTGGGATCATAACACAACCCCACGTAGAATGACCATGGAATTGTGCTCATAAAGTTTACAAATGGGAATTTTTATAAATTGAACAGGTGTATCCAACAGATCCGCAGCTTATAAGTTTCAACGAAAGGAAATTACAAAGTTCTTCTACTCTCCCTGACCCGACCACGCGATCGTGCTGATTGAATCAAAATTATTGGCATACCCATCATAAATTATGATGTTACAGTAAAACAAACGTCAATTTCGGAAATACCATACTCACTTGACGATCAATATCTTACGATCTTATTGTTTCGGGGGAACAAGCGGATTATATAATCACAGTCATTTGTAATGCTTAGAACGTCGACAGCAGCTGTTTCTCACTATGGGCGTACCATATTTGTCGGCCATTATTCGGAAATTTAAATGTACGCCCATTTTGAAGGGGCACGGCACAAAAAATGAATGCTGAGTAATTGTCCGTTGTAAACAAGGGTAAAATTTGGAATTCAATATGGAATTATAGAAGCTTTTGTAGTCATTGATTGAAAGTTGATAACTGGTAGTTTGCAGGCTTCCCCGGTTTTCTTTGAGGCGTTTATTGGCATTCTTCCGGCAGAAATATGACGAGACAAATCATGAAATACCGTTCGTTTTCCTATATAGTCGCTTTTAACTTGTCCAGATCTGATTTAATCCCGTTACTTGTGATGACGTGCCCCTCGGAATTTTTCAAATGAACAAACGAATATAGTTTGTCTAATCGTAGTTTTATTAAGTCTCAAATAAATAGTCTTAAAAGCCATCCAAATCGTTAATTATGCTTTTGGACGTCACTACTCAAATTGGAAACGTTATACGATACATGTAAAGCACTTAAGTCGTCCATTGAGCTAAATATTCGTTCCTAGAATTGTCATTGGATAGTTGAAACTTAATTGGTGGTCTCTTCTATCTATATCACCCCATAGTTGTGTGCCGAAAAGGTCAGTCAACATGCTTCTGTTTCAAATGCCAAAGCGTATCTAGCAAAAAAGTAGTATGCATTGTCCAGGCGCACGGGATCAATTTTCTTAACTAAAATGTGGGATTCCGTGCGTGTGAAATTTGCACAATTTGATACGATTTCTCAGCACAAAAGCAGGTTTTGTGAAGGACACTGATAATCTACCCAATCCACCTGGTCGTGAACTTCCGTAAAAATAAATTCCGATGTGAGAACACACAGTAACAACTAGAGTTCATTTGAAACAACAGTTAGGGCATTTTGCGCTGACAAAACGACGGGTTGCGCTCCATCTTTCACATATAATATGGGACTTTCGGAAAACGGCTATAATTCCCTATGGAAGATGAAATAGTTCCTCATCTTCACGCATAAATAGAAAATGCGAATGAAAGTTCACCCGTATGAAATCAAAGTGCTCGCTAGATTCGAACCCAAGGTTTGGCAACTAACTTCATTCCATCACTACCACGCTGACGACTGAAGAAAAACAACATTTTTGAATCGGTCTACGCAAAAAGATTTCATTAAATGACTTAGCGTTAATACCTGTCCGTTCAATAGTGCTCCTTTCTATTACTCACAGCGAAACGTTCCTCACTTTTGTTGTAACTTCCAAGAAGGCATTAATCCGAGGTGGTAGTTATCATCTGTAACTTTTCCACTATACTCATGGTTTATTAAGTGCACAGGAGCCCAACGAACACTAAGACCGAACAAAACTAAGTATACTTGGTTTGATTTGATTCCATTCAAGTTCACAATGCAAAAGTTCCTAGTTATCAGCTATTTCTCACGCCTCGGACATGGCCGAAGAAACCGGTGGCTGGATCTGCCACTGCATCTCCCTTCATGGCAATTTTGCTGCGTTTTCGGTTACCAACATGCCATTTACAGGTTCTTTAGTAATTGCACAATTGGCATTTAACTCAGTAATTGTTGAGTAGTGTTGTGGGATAATCGATATTTACTAATTGGGACTGACCACTCTTCAGCTTTCACGCATTTTCCTCCGTTGCACAATTAGTTTGGATGCGAATTGTACAAATCTCAACTCACAAACAGATCACGTGAGCTGATAAACTGATATTCACCAGTTAGACTGTCCCATCGTTCGAGCTAAAAACATACAAGCCAATTACAAAATTACTTTTGAGCCAGCAAATAAATGGCCAGGCCGAAAACGTCATCCGACAAATTTGTTATCAAATCATTACTTTTCCCGGTTGTATAAGTCAGGAGAAAGCTTGGTATTTCGGTGTTCATGAATACCAAAGTCATTATGAGCGTATCAGCGATAAGGATCACCAAATAATGGCCCCGGATACTGTGCTTTGGAACCCCGATTACGGTATCTGAATTTTCCCCAGTTCCTGCATACCATATGACAATCCTTTGAATGTCCACTTATTCTCCCTGAAGAAAGAAACACGGTACATGAGAAAGCAAGTGGAAGGTGAGCATAGTGTGTGCTATCAAAATAGATAGATAGGTTTTGTGATTTTGTTCGCCGTCATAATTCGTGGTGGCGCAGTGGTTTGGTCGCTGTTATCGGCATGCTTTGGATTCTGTGGTCCGAGGTTCTAGCCCCACGACCGCCACCTGGCTTTGGTGGTAGGCAGCTTTGTTGTCGTCCGGTTCAATACCACGTCTAACATATCGGCGGGGTCTTATGTGGTTCGCCACTGCAAGTCCAGGGACCTAGGTTGCCGGTTACAATCCCTGAACAGCAAGTCCTCGTGACTATGGGATTTGCCCCTTCAACTGTTCATCACACTTCGGGGTGTTATTAAAACAACACTCACGGCTTTGCACAGTGATTTTCTCAAAACAACTGGAAGAACTTTAGAAAACTAGTGATTTTTTCGAAGATAGACACTGAAGATACAGACTAGTTTGTGTTGCGATTAGATGCGTTTCCTTCTCTTCAATCTCAACAAATCAATAACTTGTATTTATAGTTTTGTTCCTTTCTCACCAGTTACACTGTTTGGGACTTCCTAAATTGTTTCATATTTATTGCAAATAAATCTTTTTAACCTTTTTTATAAGTACAGGAAGAAGTATCATAATTTCAGAGGACACAGTGAATTCAACTGCTTTGTGGTAACTTCATCAACTGTTTATATATATATATATCGTTTGGTTAAAAGAATAGCAGATTTGATAACACATTCGGCAAATAGGAATCAATCAATACGGAGACACGGGGTCACTAACTTGAAACTTGAACGATTCTCCATATTTTGCATATTTTCCATTATGTGTATGTATAATGTTTCAATAGAGTAAATGTCTTTTTACTTCCTTTTGCTATATGTTGAACCTACGAATGTACAGTCAACTTTCCGGAAGGGGGCTGCGGCCATAAAAAGGCTGCCTGGGGAAAATGTAGATATAGGGAAGACGGGCGGCGGTGGAGCGACTTGAACCCAGGACAGCCAGGTCACTAGTTGGTGACCTAACCACTTGGGCACCACCGATTATACACTCGTAAATGTGCTATCATGATATCATTGGTCGAATTTTCCAGGGCATTATCTGTGCTTATGCGCTGTCATTCAATACGACAAATGTAAAATCCATGTACCGACCGTAGCAATGTGTGTTCTCTATGCAATGTCGTCTTCATCAAGTTTCCTGTGAAGATATCAGCCAGGACCGGCCCTAATGGACAACGTATTGCAACTCTAACTTGACGGTAAAAATCTCTGTTAAAACAGAACCATACATTTATAGTACATAAAAGCAATGTTTTTCGACCACCAAATTCTGAAGTATTGAGTTAGTTGGCATAAGAATAGACAATCTTCACAGTTTTACAAAGAAGAACATTAGTGAAATAGGAACAAACATGATACGAGACTATGTGTTTATGAGAAACATTCAGATCGGGGATTCCTTTTCTTGTGAACTTTAGGACAAACGTGGACACGAGACGGCCGAGAACTTTGAGGGATAAGTTGAGAAAGTATGATACTAATAATATGCTCATCCTGACGCAACGGACGTAAGCCGCGCTCAACAAATCGCGTCACAGTAGCCGTTTAGTCACGCCCAGAGCGGCCAGGAACAAATTTGCTTCATATTTATGAACGAGGGAAAATCGGTCTGTAACGTGGTGCAACATAATGCTATGCCCAATGAAGATCTACTCTGCCCATACAAATTTACCTTCGTGATCAATCATTCCGAATTGTCTACTGTCCGAAACGACCCTGCCAGCTAAACTACGCGGAAGCCGTAACCATACGAAGAACGAATCCCGTTCTGTGCAATCAGAAGCAGATGGTGGTCGCATTGGCTTTACCGTGTAGTTAATCCGCCCCGCCCCACCCTATCCTTTACCCATCATCTCGTCATTGTGACTTCCGTTCTCTCCTCGCCCTGCCCTATTCACTCAAACCATCCATTTACACACACACCAATTACATACCAATTACACCCAACCCCCCATTTCACACCTCCATTTGAATAATGAATTCCAACTTTTGTTCTTGATACTCGTTAGTATTATTTAATCGGCCTATTAACTTCCTGTCTTCGCATGTCCACGTGTTCTAACTTTCTCTCTCTGCCTTATACCTACTGAAACACACACACACGCACACACAAATTAACACGTCATTCTCACTCATTTGCGAACAATTTTCCACTCATTTGTATTCCAATTTCAATTGATAAACTAGTTACACTGCCTTGTGAACAAGTTGTATGGTTCTTGCCTTTGAATCTCTTTGTCACCATACCCCATGAACATATATTATGCCCGTTTGTAGCTCGCATGAAGTAATTGATGATATGCGAAAGAAATGTCGCTGCAGTTAAATCGTGTCTGGACTTTCTGAAATTGTTTTTGTTTTTTTGAATGAGTGCAACGAACGAGTTGGACCGTACTGCGGATGTGACAGATTGATCAACGTTTCGGGATATTTTTTTTAATCTGGAACCATTTGCTAGCAATTGAGATAGTACAGTGATACCATGAACGAGAACCGGAAAATGTGGCCGTGCAAAGGCTAAAAGTAGACAATAAATAAACTTCGCATTGTGTGCTACACTAATTGAGGTGTTTTTTTCCTCAGTGATGAATGTTTTCGTTTCCAGGCTGACATTATGATTGATTTCTAATTCTGTTCATTAAATCCAACATGTGGAGAGGGATAGAACAAAATCTGTTCCATGTGTGCCAAAATAACAAATATAGTAAACGAAAAAACACATTACCATCTGCCATCGTCATTTCTTATTTCAGGTCAAACCGCCCATGCATGTATGAGTAAGTGAGAACGAGGTATTGACCAAAAATAAATATAACGGAGCATTGTTGTCAAATGTGTGAGGACCAAGCCAAGTAGAAATATAACGAGGTCATAAAACGATGATTTGTGGTTATAAAGTATTCCAGGATGACCTTACAACTAAAACCGATGCTTCGTACTTTCTATCCGTGCTATTCGGGAACACGCAGTTTCTGCCGTATTCTCTCACTAGCGCACTTGTGCCCTCGGCATGATGCCCAAAATCAATCATGTTGATTGCAGTTTACTATCCATTCAATAAAATCTTTCGGTGAATTTTCATTTTCATTCATCGTTATTGCGGTGAACATTCTGATTAAATTTGAAGTCTAACTACAAAATTCACGGAACGTAAAATGAATTGTATTGTGTTGTTGTGAGAACAACAGCGTGGTGAACACGCTCGTTTCTAGTTATTCGTAATCATACCATTATATAATATTACATATAATTAACAACAAGAACAAACGGAATGAAGACGACACCTAAACAAATATGAATTGGAAATTTGGTTCAGCCATGGTAAGAGCTGATTGGCACAGTGGTAGCGTACACGCAATCCACACCATGGGTCCGACGTTCAAATCCCGGACGGGACGGTTGATATCCGCTACTGGTGAGCTCCAATACGAATGAAATTCGAGTCTAGTGCTTTAGAGTGTATGGTTGAATCGATGAACCGATGATTGTGCGGGAAGGTCAACTTCGAAGGATATTCAGCTCAAATTATTAAAGATTCCAATCCGTGAGTATTCGTATTCAAAATCCACCCAACCCCTTTTGTACGCCCAAAAGAATCTTGTGAAAGCATTTAATCTCCCCTGACCCACCTCAATCACTCGAACACGTGTATAATCACTTGGAATTTTGACGCTGTAATCAATTTCACACATGCACACCTGTAAGCATGATTGGAGCCGGAGCTGAAACATTAGGACTCGAATCACTCATTCCTTCCTTGCTCATGTTCTTAGTCATATTTAATGTTATAAAATGGCATGATTACGAATAACTGAAAACGGAAATTTTTGCCATCATCTTGTTCTCAATGTGTTCTGTGGAACTAATGAAACGTATTGTTATGACTTGAGCAAGCGACCGTGTCTACATTTCAGTCTAAATAATCACTTTCAACACTCAGGACGTCTAATAGTTCCGGGTCACGCATTAGACGCAATAAATATGGAAGATTGAGAAAACGAGCCGGTGAGCGAAAAGTTATTTTCAGATTTTCGTACTCAATCAATTGAAGGTGGCCCAAGTTTGGACACTGTCCATGGCCGAGGCGATCACCATTCGTTCACCAGGCCTCAACCTGTGTGCCCAAAAACGAATGGTGCAGGCGCTCCAATTGCCTTGGCCGGATGTGAAAACCAAGACAGAACAGGACGTGTCACTTGACCCGTGTGAGGAAAGGTCACATCAACTAACGTCAACTAAACATTCCTACACGCGTACACACATGCACACACTCTGCCTCCTGACCTTAAATTGAGGCAATGAATATCATTATACAGGATTTTTTCCACTATATGATACGTAAAAGCATGACTAACAATATTCGAAAGGTGTTCGCTCACTGACTCATTTTCTTAATACTATCATGAGAATATTCAAGCTTTTGAAATATGAAAGAGTTCAGTCAATGTGATATAAAGTACGAGAACATAAAATCTCAACACGTGATCGTATGGTGAATGTGAAAACGGCTCTATACAGCTCACAATTCGAAAGAACAGAAACGCTCGCATCAATGTCTCCATCAGCAATACTGTCTACAAGGATTGCTGTAGAAAGTGAACTGCATTTTGATAAATACATTGAATGTCCACCCCGAAAATATAAAATCCTTTGTTCAGAGACCGATAAAACTGATAAACAACATTATAACCAGATGGAAATGGTACAATCTTTCATATACTTTAGAAGGTACGTCGTATGTGACAAAGAATGCACGTTTATTTAAAGGAATTAAATTGATAATTAAATTATTGATAGTAAAAGTAAAATGATAATATGTAATTTTTACAAGGCTATAGTATTCCCTAACAGTGATATATATCTTGTGATCTATTGGCATGAATATAATTCAATGCGAACGAGCTTGTTCTCCAATCTGTTTTTTTTTAAATAGGGCTCTGTAGAACTATTCAGATAATAAAAATGGAAATCTATCAGTCATATAATATCTCGTGAATGTAGGTGAATCATGACAGATTGCAAGGAAAATTACTCGCATGTCACATGGAAGAACATTGGCACAGTCACTCACTTACCCGCCCTATCCTATCCATAATGAAGTCCAAACCTTGAGTAAATTCCAGAAGCTGTTACAGCATTTTAGTCAATAAAGTATGTCTTTAAATAGTATGAATAATAATCAGTGAGGTCTGTGCGATAACAAATACCGGATACACCGGATCGATGTAAACTCCAATATGTTGTTGAATAAAAACAAAAGTTAAATTTGTCGCATCCTTTGCGTATGGAAGAAATTTAAATCTTTTATGAAGTCATTGGCCTGACGACAATCAGGTTTAAATGTCAAATGTTCGAAAGCTAAGAATACTTCGCTAGCTCGCAACGTGCACGTGGGATAATCAATTTTCTTTTTCCCTTTTCTCCTGTCGGGCCAAAAGAACTCAAATTCAAGCTTTTCAAATTCAAATTTTTATTATGGGATATAACTTACAAAGACTTCGCTTTTACAAATCCCATAGGGTGTTTACACTTTGGTTCGGAACAGGATTCACAAGATCATAGTTAGTCCATGAAAATAAAATAATATTGTAATGTTTTTGACGAGCACAGGAGAATATATTATGTAGTTCGGTGTTGAAACATAATGTCTGTCAAAGCATCATCAAGCTGACGCTTGAAAGATACTAATGTTGGCGCACGGACCACGTGAGGTGGAGGTAGAGAGTTCCGCTTGCTGCACCTGCTGACTGCAAATGAATGGCGTCTGCAGTCGAGACGGCTCTTTTGGTGTGCCAACTTCAGTGGATGAACATTGGTTGATAGAACCAAAAGAGATCTACATGGAGGTTGGGCTGTTGGAAAATACGATACATGAAGATTTATTGCCTCTAATTTGACGATATTGAGACGAGTATAGCCTCAAGAGCTGTAATCTTTCGCCATAGGTCTTGGAATGTAGACCTTTGACCATCTTGGTAGCCATTCTCTGCGGATGTTCGAGTGCCTTCCGATCTCGCTGCAGCCATGGGTTCCAGGCCTGAATTGAGTACTCGGTGTTTCGACGGATATATGTGGCTAAAAGTCTTGGAAACAAAGGCGACTCAAAGGGCCCCAAAACACGTTTGAGTAGTCCAACCTGTTTTGCCGCCATGGACGATGCCCTGGAACAGTTTTTGGAGCAACTCACGTCTGTGAGAATGACTACACCCAGATCCTTCTCGGATCGAGCATGAGGCAGAGTTTCGTGTCAGAGAGTGTAGGAATAACAACCATTGTGACGTAGTGATAAGACTTTACATTTGGTAACGTTGAATTCCATGCCATTGGAGACAGACCATCTGTGGGCTTCGTCAATTGCGTTCTGAAGATCAAATGAATCTTCTGGTTTTGTTGCTGTAGATCATATTTTGGCATCGTCCGCAAACAGCAGAGTTTGTGATCCGAGGATGTCTGGAAGATCATTTATAAAGGCAAGGAAAAGACATGGGCCTAACACTGATCCCTGTGGAACCCCACGGGTGACAACTATTGGATGAGAAAGTGAATCGGAAACACAAATTGACATAGTGCGTAGGCGAAGAAACTCCTCGATCCAGCCAAGTACGAGTCCACGGATTCCATAGTTATGCAGCTTCCGTATCAGTATTTGATAATTTACTCCATTAAATGCTTTAGAGAAGTCCAGGTAGATAACATCTACCCCTATGGCCTTGGTCTACAGCGTGAGTCCAATCGTCCCGAGCCAAAATCAAGTTGGTTGCACATGAACGATTTTTTCGAAACCCGTGCTGGGCTGGGGATAGTAAGTCATTTTTCTCCAGATGATCCATTACCGAATCTGCAACAATACATTCCATGACTTTGAACAACACTGGAAGGAGAGTGACCGGTCGGTAGTTGGCTTGGTCACTACGGTATCCACGTTTGTAAATTGGTGAATTGACACTGTTTTTCCGCATCTGAGGAAGCACGGTATCTTCGAACAGTTTTTGGTATATCTCACTTAAAGGATCGGCTAAAACTAACTGGCTGTCACTGAAGACAACATATGAACAAACATGAATTAGCAACTTAATTCAGTATTGGTATGAGTTGGTTAGCACAGTAGCAAAGCACACGCCTTGCATGCGAGGAGGCTAAATTTCACAGCCCGGACTGGAAGGTGGATATGGAATACTGATGAGCTCTAATAAGAGTGAAACTCAGGTCGTAATTGTTATGATGATCTCTAACGAATGACCTCCTTTCTTTTGTCAGTGCTCTCGCAAGAACAAGTGCCATCATCTTTCACCACTCAAAGACGACGGTGATTACCGATCGATTAAAGATGCAAAATTTGATTTAACGACCGCACATACCGGACAGGTGAATCGCGATTTTTATTTGGTCGTTTGCGCAGCTATGCTAATAAACATAGTTGATTAAGTGAATTTCACCTCCCACAGCAAGAGTAGTTTTACGATCCAAAGATGACCACAAAATCTCTCTTAGGTTCGAGAATAGTCTAACTAGGAACTGAAACCGATATTTCATCAGACTTTTTTAACTAGTCACTTTTTCATCATTAGATTCTAAAAAGTTCATTTTTCTTCAACATGACGCTCATCAACAGATATATCAATTATCAATCAGATTGCAATTATCCTTGAGTGGCTGTTTTATCCACCGATTCAATAGGGGCTCTAACCCACCTTTTACGAAAACATGGGTCGAGCTTTTCAGATGAGGTCCTTGGCGATGAACATGTCCCTCGCTCATCTTCTGCCATAGATGATACGTGTTCCAGTTCATATTAGCGGAACGAACACTTAAAACACTAATTCACACTTTGATCTATTGTTTGTAACACTGAAGACCAGTTTGGATGCCGTCGTAGTAATTTCACATTCAAGAATGCTGCGGCTTTTTGTGGCAAGAAGCGCAATCTTGAAATAGCAAAGTAGACCGTCCGCGGGAACCCATCTTGTGATTTGTATCGAGCGCCCAACGTTGGAATAACGCCTTAGTGGTTCGTATATCTTTCGAAGAAATACGATTGCAGGATAGGCTTGTGCCACCAAGAAGAACTCGTGGATNAACTCGTGGATTTTCCTTGAAATATCAACTAGTTTTCCTACAGGGCACTAAGTTGCACCTGTGTGTTTGTTTGCCTTCCTCACATTAGATGAAACGTCATTGACTGAATGCGACATTACATACTAGTTGGTCAGTAGTCAACCCCTACGTCGGTCGGTGACCAAGTGAGTAAGTATCGGAATCTGTGAATTACAGTGTGGACGAGATCGCATTATCAGGACTTACGTGCTTACATATACGGTTGGTTATTTTGCTACCAATTTCAAAACACATCGGAAAATGCGAATTCTCATGGGTAAAACAGCATGAAATTGACTATATTGAGTGAACTCTAACAAGAATAAACTGAGAGAAAGTCTGTTTTTAGAGTCCGGTATGGTTCACCGGAATTTGAGGCAAAAAGTTACAACCTGATATTCGTAAGTGATTGCAATAAAAGAACAAAATGCTGGCCACTCAACAACTGCATCAATTCCCCTTTGACATTTAAGGATTTGTAGGGTTTGAGAATTTATAGCCAAGTAATAAATTACATCGTCGACATATTAACATAGAATTAATGTAGAAGGAATAGGAGGTTCACTGGCATAATGAAAACCAAAAACGAGGAATCAATGGCATTTTGTAGTGTCCCTGAGTTTATAGGAGGAGACACCACAATCTGCCGTGTGAAATGAGTACGATCAATGAACTAATGACGTCTCATTTGGTAACTGTCTGGATTGACACTTTTTTATAAAATCATATTCAGCAAAGTGGATCTGCATAGACAACCAAAAGCGTCAATGTATTTGGGGTATATCACGTGCACAATCTTACTTTTTCCATCAAGTGCCGACTGCATTGGAGTTTGCCAAGTGTGTGAGGGTATCTAATGTTCAGCGATACTCTGTCTGTATGTAAACTGGTATCTGTTATTTAACAAGACATCAAAAGCCAACCTAGGAAGAAGAAGTTTCTCAAATACGTTTAGCATCACAAATTAGCAAACAGGTTATCAGGCTATATTTTTCGGGCGCGTGCTTTGCAACCGGAGTCGGTTGACCTGGTCACCAATTATCAGGAATCTTACAAATGGACAAACAAGAATCAAGGGTATCCGTTGAAGGAACCATAAGGGAATCAGCATTCTCCTTTAGTATAGCAGAAAACAGATGGTCACAACCATTAGCCCAGATTGTTTGTTTGTCATCAGTTTCGTGTTAGCATGAGAAGAGCCAAAGGTCACTAAACAATTAGTGACACTAAAATGTTATACGGAGACACGTCCCCTGAAGGAACTAATTTTGCCATTAAGGTGTTGAACATACGATGTCTGTTTCTACGATCCTTTCACACAGGTTCTTCACATAGGTTGTTCTCCAGGACAAATGTAAATTTGCACTCCGTTCAGTTGCTGCTGCTGCCGCGGTTCCGCTTTGATGAACACAGAACGATGGCTTACTTCAATTTTGTGTCTCCGTTTCTATGCACATTTGAAAATATATCGCAAGAAATATTTAAACGGAAATAATTGGTGCCCAAGATCAAGGAGGACGTTGTTTCTGTTTCTGGTTTGGTGCGTGCGGGAATGAGGTTCCTAACGGGACAGGTTATGGGAATGTCATGGATTGAAGAAGTTCATTGTTTAAGGGGTAATTTTTGTTGTGAACATATCGCTGCTTGGGGAAGGGAGTT
This sequence comes from Echinostoma caproni, assembly GCA_900618425.1. Lineage (NCBI taxonomy): Eukaryota > Metazoa > Platyhelminthes > Trematoda > Plagiorchiida > Echinostomatidae > Echinostoma > Echinostoma caproni. Next base: position 18,891 of record UZAN01044012.1, read on the forward strand.
TGATGGATTTAGAAATTAATATGAAATCTTTTTCCGTAGGCCGGGAACAAATAGAGGATAACAGACAGTTTAGCCATTAATGGGGTTACATGCGACCAGGAATTTGAAAACAACATCTAAATCCTTAAACTATAAAAGAACAATTGAAAAACCCGATTGTAAACCTGCTCTACATGGCTAGTTTCGGGGTAGATTAAGCGACTGAGGTCTTTAACAGAGTAAGCTTTGCGAATGCTGTAACTATTAAAGACGAGTTCAGATAGATTATTGAAAACAGAGTGATAATGGGAGCCGAATCAAGAGTTAAAGGGAATATCAACACATTGAAAAAACGTTCGCATAAATGATCGAAGCAAGGACCACTTAAATGAGTCGTTCGCATTGTCTAATGTTGATTGAAAGGTAGATACATCGATGTTGGAGTGGCACTCAGTCAAAAAATCTGCAGCATACTTGCAGGTGAAAAATGTGGAATGAACTGGAAGATGCATTAGTTACAGTGTACAAAAGAGTAGGAACAAAACGGCACACTGAAAAACACCAGCCTGAACCTTAGAAAAGGATCAAGTTTTACCATTTCATGCGGTCGATTCCACCCTAAAAGAGAAGTAGTTTACCAGAACGGATAATACGTCGGCATCTAAGCCGCAGTCAACAAGACACTGAAGCAAAATGTGCCAGTCAAACAAACCAAACGTATGAGAACGATCAAGGAAACAGCGAAACGTTTCAACACTACAATCCTAAGTCCCGGAATGCACAACATAAGCTACGGCGTAAACAGTTGAAGAGAACTGTTTATATAACCAAAGTGAAGAGAATCGAGAACACTGGAGTGGGTGCTCATCCAGTTGAACAGTACTCTTTGAAATAATTTCAAGTGGCTAAGAAACAAGCAATTTTTTGACACTTTGAAGATCCATTTTGGCTACTGGGTCTCATCCGAAAAGCCCCCCCCCCCTCAGTAATTGGGAATTGTTTCGGAGGAAATGTACAAACTGAATAACTCAGCAATGGGTGTTCCAAGGCTATTGATTCAGGTCTATTCAGGCCTTGTTTGAATTAAGTAACTTCAACACTTTGAGAACCTCATTCAACTAAGCAGCTTTGATGTTTTCACGGAAACTGAAAAAGGACAGCAGAGAATGGGAAACAGATGTAGCTGGAAACTGCTGATTTGTTTTTTCCATGTAAGAACAGAAGCTCACACCTGTGTACCAGATCGGATTCAACCCCGACCACATCCCACCCAATCTCTTGTTGCCCAGAATTGTCTTGACAGACAACCGACTCAAGAGCTGAGTATCTGCTTCGATAAGAATTGACAGTCGTCCAATATCCTTGGGCTCGTCATTGTCTTTACCTTGTTATGGCGAAGCCCTTTCAGAAGAGGCGCTAAAAATCTGTCCATTTGGATATATACAGTCTCCAGAGAGAGAGACACAAATCGAAATAGAAACTGAGGTAGCTGGTGAAATGTTTGTAACTGTAGGAACTATTGCGATTGAAGAAATCAGAAAAATCAGTTAAAGAAATCATATCTTTGAATCTAGCTAGGTTATCAAAAGTACAAATCCTTCTCCTATTGTATGGGACGCTGTGTTTTTTAATGGAGATAAATTTTTACCATGGATTTTAGGGCGCAAAAATAATTTTTCATTGATCTGATATGCTAATCGGGGCTCGTTGATCTATGAAGTAAACCTGTACGAAATTTTTCTTTAAAAAAATGTCATCAAGCTGGTTCTCGGCAGAAGTGAGTCAGTGCAAAACATTAAGCGAAAAATTTGTGTTCTTTAAAAAAAGAAATATGGAAACGAACAAAATCACCAGCCACAAGGCACACGGACTGGTCTAAGCCTGTCAAGAATTGTGTCAAGAAAAACTCGGCACACATCCGAATGTTTCTAACGGGCGTGTGCGAGGCAATATAAAGATTAATTCTAAATGATATTTTAGTCTAGACAGGATGTTTATTGGAACGAGAGTACCAAGAAGTTCAGTGTCGTGTCTAATGCGAAAACTTGAGAACATACACATGGAGAGATCTAACCGTGAGTAGTGAGGAAACATGATAAATGCACGGAAGATGCTTTGGAGATTGTCTTTGGACGCATATGGTCATTGCCCGCTTCGAGCAAAACAAAACACTCAGGAATCAAAATAGGCAGCTTGACACTTGACAACCAGTCCTTTCTGCTGAGTGTTCGTAGATCATAGAGATGGAAAGTGACCAGGACGTGGTAAAGCAGGTGATGACACAGCCCTGCCCAAATTTGACGATTAGCAGAACAATCGGTTGTGTGGGAAATCAACCCATTGACTTTATGATTTCGTCCCACATTTCATCATATAACCAATATTTTCGAATCGTGATCATATGAGCAATTATGTGTGGTGGAACTGCGCTGATCAATTTCTTCAAGGGATGTTTTCTTTTCGTTGCCAGATTGGATCACCGAGATTTTGATTTTTCTCGGACAGCATTATCAGAGACAAACCAACCATTTTACTCGATGTTTTCTCGCTATTCCTGTCGTTTGGTTTAGCATTCTTTTGTATTTCTCCCGAAAAAAAACCTTGCAAATCAAAATCTAATGAACAGCTTGAGAGTTGACACAAAACGATTTTATGGTCAATTCAAACGTTGTGGCCAGCTATCACAGCACCAGGGATCATGTGAGAAAATCTTTTATTTAAATGTGGATTTTGGACAATATGTTTCTGAAAAGAATTAAGAACGATGCATAAATAGCATAATCCTAAATGGAAAACTGCGCACAACCGTATAATCATAAAAATGGGATATTTTGTGCATCAAATGTGATTCACAGAGTTGTTTCAACAAAAGAGGGAAATGCAGTACGAGCGGAAGGTGCTAGATCATAATTTCGGCAAACATTTTTACTGCAGGCAGATAGAAGGGTTCAAGATATATATATGTCTCGTGACGAGGAGTCTTTTGTGATCTTTCAGAACATCTGAAGAACACCTTTCACATCTGTGACAGCTTTTTTGAAAATCACGAACGTGATGGTTGTTCCAGAGGAAAAAGTGAGCGCTGATATACATTCATACAAGATACATTCGGAGATACTCTTCAGATGTTTTATGCGAACACTGTATTAGCTAAGCGGATAACAAGAAAACCATTGGGGAACCATGCGCTCAAAATACATAACATTTGCTATGTTTCCAAGGTTACTACATCTATTAAATTTATCATGAAAAAAGCTCATCTGCAGTTGGTATTTTCGGATTAGCTCCGTTTAATTTATCTGAAGACGTTTCCACTTCCATGAACACAACTGATGCGAAGAACCGAAGATTGATCTCTTAGAAGTTCTTAATTAGATTTGATTTTAGTTCTCTCTTTCTATGAAGTTCTAAGTGATATGCTATGGAACATGAGACTGTTCTTAGCTGTTTGTCCTGTGTCCAGAAACCAGAAGCCATGTGTGTGTCAGAGGGAGAAGGCGGGGACAAAGAGCAAGTTAAAAAAGCTCAGTGTTCGAGCAAATACTTCTTGGAGTCACTGACCAAAGACTAGTGAATCGTGAGGCATTATTATTCCATATTTGTTTAAACTTCAGTTATCAATTCAAATGCCTCTGTCGTTTCTACTTTTGGCCAATACCTACTTATCAGTTCATCAGTTTCAGTCTTATTCCTGCGGAAATATTATTGCTTCCGAATCATTTGAAACTGTGTGCTTTATTGGGTGTCGTCTTCTCTTACCGTAAAGGCTATATAATCATTGAATGAAAAAATATAAGAAAACGTTAACCGGGTTCGATTAAATTCAGCATCCTGGTTCACTTACTGACATCATCTTCGGTTACTATTAATTTTTTTATTCAATTAATTGATTGGTTGATTCAAATAGTTGCTTTCAGTCAACTAAAACCTAGTTTGGAAATTGAGGTGAACGTGTTGTAAGTGGAACACAACTTTGAGGCAAATTTGAGGTAAAATTTGAATTCCAAGAACACCGATCGCTTTTACGATGCCGATATTGTGTGCTTGCTGCTGTAGTCGTTCACCTGCAACATTTGGTCACTTTAAATTATTTACATTTGGTCAGACCAAGTGCGCAGATCACCGTTATTTGTACTGGGTTGTCTGTTCCAGCTAACGCCTGACAGGTTGTGAAACCCATCAGACTGGATAAACAATAAGTTGTGGAATATCGCACCGGACTCAGTGAATACGCGTGGAGACCGAAATGCGCACGCGGCTTCGTGATCACGCGCCACATAGCGAGAATGTAACCTTATAAAATAGTGTCCCAAAAGGTGAAATGTGGCTGACAGCTATTAAGGGTATTTTATATGCTTTGTGCATTATTAAAGTTATGAATGATTCATAAATAACAAAACAAATGAGATCATTTGATGTTGTCAGTAGTAAATATGAATATTATTATTATATTATTGTATATTATTATATAAATTATATATATTATTGATTATTATTATTGCAAACTCAGCAGCATCCAAACTACGCGTGCAACTCCGCCCCTAGAACTTGTTACTCACCAAAAAGCTAAAAAACGAGAGTACAAACGCCTACGAAAATGAATAATACTCAATTATCGACGAGGTCACATTGACAAATATTAACTGGGCACATGTTTCCACATAACACGAAGATATGCCTTTACATATTTAGGCATGTTTGATGACTGTGACCACATGTCTTTTGTGCCGATAAGACACAACTTATCTATCTGATTCACATTGCCATAAAACCACGATGTAAATCGTTGCGAGTTGGCGAAAGTGAAGTCTTAACCGAAAAATAAAAGATTAAGTTTAAAGTTAATCAATAGTTTTAATTTTGGATTTATTTCAATACTACATTATAAAACTAGACTAGTCAATTTAAACTGTACGCCCAAAAAAATATTGTTCAGCAAATATGGTTCGGTCGCACGCTCCACTGCTCTGCTGACAGGGAAAAACAGAACCATTCTTAATATGAATATCAGAACGAGAATATTGTTCATTCTCTGATAGAAACAAGGCTGATCAATTTTATTTTATCTTATATGACAGTTAAACTATTCACATAAAATTACTAATATCACAAAACGAAACTCAAAAATCAGTATTTAAGAGCATAACTGAATAATGACTGAATGAACTCAGCTTGAAATCGATTGTCTTGGGGAAGCTGAACCAGTTTGAATGGATGACGGATGGTTCCGTTTACATTTGTTTTTCAATTTAGAATAGTACTATCACTGGGAGACATGAAAGGTATAGTGGAGAATGAAAGAAAGTACCTAGCTTTAATGTGTACAGTTAAGTAGGATCGATCTAAGAAGAATCTAGCCGTAATCATATCCATTCATCCACAAACAATAGAATGCCCTTTGGTGCCAATTAACCCGATCTCTTTTTCTTTCATATCTGAATTCTGTTCGAATACGTTTTTAATGTAATAACATGCTGACCTGTTTATGTCAACAGCCAAGAATTATGGTGTTAGGTAATAATCAACGGGGCAATTGCAAAACCATGGGGAACGTATGATGTTTGTATGACGAGATTGTGAAACGTTCAGTAGCCTCGGTGCGATTCGAAGCCACGCATGGACGCCGCCTACGCTTTGTACGCACATGCTCCACCAGCTAAGCTACGACGAGGCCACACCGGCAGAGCACTGATCTTTTCACATTCGGATTTTACCCATCCAACTGACAGAGTCATGTGGCATCCACCAGTTAGCATGTAAGCTTACTGCCCTGACAGGTTTTCCTTAGAAATCATCGGTATCCACCGAATGAGCTTCTAATAAGACACGGATGATTGTTCAAGTATGATGTTTACAATGTTCTGGTTGTTGAGCTGGTAAGATTTCCGTTGTACAGTGATGAAAAATGTCCGGGAAGGTCTGGAGAGAAATCAAACTTAGCAAAGGTTGTGGGGAAAAGTTATTTGAGTAATATTGAAATTTAAAACTTGAATCGGAATCTGTAGCATAGGCAAAAAAAAGTTTTTCATGCTTCTAACCGTTTTAAAACGGTAATCAAAGCAATCACAGTTTTCGAAATTGCCTGAAAACGTATATAAATGGGACCCAAATTTTGTATGATATACGAGCAAATATTGTTCAGGTTGTCGACTTGCGGAAATGAACAAAATTTGCCTGTGTATCACAAAATCTTTCGCCTATTCGTCAGTACAAATTTAACAAATGGTACTAAATGGCTGAAATCTTTATGTTCAACCATCTGCACATGCATACATTCAATCTTGATTTAAATAACTAAAACTGAAAATGATTAAATGATTCATTAGAAAGTAGTCAAGGAAACGATTGTTTTCTAGGCTGCTTGGTGTTACCTGTCGATTACCACGGGACGCTATGGTATAGAGCCAAAGAGTTTTCGTGTTTTGATTGGCTGCTGGGTGTTGTGAAATACAAATGGCAAGAGAGTATACAGGTTCTTTCTGTGCCATGTCTTTTTCTTGCAATTTGTGCTTGGCTGGCGCAGGCCATGTGACCCATTACCAATTGTGTTCCAATTTTCCATGCACAACCGGTCAAACTGCGAGCATAAACACATGCGAATTCGTAAAAGACATTGGCAGTTGCAGTTGCGGGTGTGTGATCTTTCATTTTAGTGACCACTGTGTTGAACTCGCCAGTGATGATCACCCGGAGATCACTTCTTTTGATCAGACTTTTGAGATTATCAGGTTTTTTGGATAGACTGAACATCAGATCTGTTTCAGAAAAAGACTATTGAGCAAACTTCAGTCAATCTGGTCAATAATTCTCCTCTGAGCATTTTGGATGGTATTGCCTGTCGTAGAAATCGCCTTGAAGCTTAGTTCAATTCAGATTTATATATAGTGCCCATTGAACGTCGTATCTTGTTGATGAATGTAAGACCCAGTTCATATTTGTAGACTCCTTGACAAAACTCTTAAAGTGAAATTATTGGACTGGTTTATCATTTTGTTGAGCAAATACAACTAACCTTTGTACCATCACTTTCCAGCCATCACTTCATAAAACAGTAGAACAAATAAATGATCAGAGTTTGGGTAAATAAATTCAACTTTCTAAGAAGATAAAATGAATAGCCTCTTCTGACTGCTAGAATGTTTTCCCTTCCAAAAAGTCATTAGTATTTTCGATTGGCCTTGCATTAAAAGTCTCCAAATTTCTGTAGAATCGGAATACCTATTCAAATCATTTCAAATCTAAGCCCGATTCTCCCAAGATCTATTCCCACTGCCTCGTTTTGTTAATGTAGCTTAGTTTTTCTTTCTGCTGTTTAGTTTTGTGATCACCTAAAAATTGATACGAAACAACGATCGTATTTTGTTGAAACGAAAGTGGTGCGTTCAATCCCCGGGAAAAGCAGTGGAAAGTCAGGTTGTGCACCGCATTTCTTAAAAATGTATAGCTACATTAAATCGCATTCACAAGTGGTGTAACAAACTGAACACAAAAGCTACATTGGTGACTGCTTCTATTTGTTGTACACCTGAAGTATGCAAAAACATACAGTGCTAATTTTCTTCGCTTCTCCTTCAAGGAGAACATGGGATTTGCAATGCAACATGCAAAGACTGATGAGCTCTGTTTTTGCTTGACCAGATGCTGACCGTAGGAACTACAAATTCCGGGTTCCCTCAAAGAATCCCATGCAAAGTAATGTAAGAATCCTCATATTTGGTGTAACAGTGATCATCAAAAAGGAACTCACTGTGTCCCGCTCCGGAAAGAGTTACAAAACTGCGCTACTTAATGCTTTATGATTTGTTTTTGACATAGATCCTTCAATTGTAATTCAAACTCATAAGCGAAATCATTTTAAGTGGGTCCACAAATCGTATTCTACTGTGAACCCCAAACTTGTTGACGTTTCGACAGCCACATCACCTATGGCATCGAACCTGTCGAAATCCCGGTCACTGATCTCTCCGTTATGAAACGAAAGTATTTTTGAGCGAGGTACTAAATGACAGGGAAACTATCGGTGGAGCGCGTTGGGGCTTGATTTCCTTCCCCAGGTGTAAAACAATCAAACGGTTGATTGTCCTAATGACCGCACGACTCAACCAGCCTGAGATTGGTGCTCGTAGCCTCCTTCAGATAGACGTCTGTTGACAAAGTATTGAAAATTGGTTCCCGTAGCTCGGGTGAACTGAATTCTATTTCGCCTCTTTGCCGAGCTTGGCAATTTGTTGGCAAACGTTTCATCGTCACCAGCCGAGGTGACATCATCAGTGCTTGTGAAGTGGCAGTCATGAGGCATGACCCACTCACTATCTTTGATTTCCCTCCGCGAAGATCAAGGACACCAGTTTGACTTCGCTTCAGTGAAAATTATCGACCAAGCCCGGTCAAAACACACCAGGGAATTCCTCGAAGCTTGGCACTTTTCAATCAACAGACGCATTGCACTGGACCACATGTACACGCCAATGCAACTCAAGGATCAAATGATGCAACAAAACAAGGTCACGGCGTGATCTGAGAACGGACCGAAACCGCCATCAGGACGGATGGACAACCACTCGCCGCTACCAACCTCACCCTCACGCACCAGTTTAACGGCGAACCCAGTCGAACACAGCGAGAACAAGAGACAGCAATGGTCGGTGGAGAAGAACACATATATAAACGAACGGACACAAGCAGAACACTGCCACTTCACAAGCACCGATGATGTCACCTCGGCTGGTGACGATGAGACGTTTGCGAACAAATTGCCAAGCACGGCGAACAGGCGAAATAGAAGATAGACGTCTCATGTGGCCTATATGCCCTGTTCCTCAGGAAAAAAAAACAAATAAGTACACACCGAAAGAGACAGTAGACACAGGCATACGGAATTAAGAATATCAAGTTTGGATTGGCTCATTCGATTTTTTTTTGTAAGGCACTAGGTGTGGGTTTCACTCTTTCAAAGATCGCCAATTCCCAACCAGCGGAATACGTAAAAAACGCCAGTGAACTAGTTGTGATGACCGTCAGCTCTGTAGTTCAACGGTAACGGTTTGACGTTCCGATCCGAATGTTTGCGTTTCGAATCCTGAGGCGGTTCCGGTAATACATATCACCAAATTTCTACTCAGGAGTGAAAATAAGTCTAAGGAAATACAAACTTTGGTATTAGTACCAAACGACGCAACACCTTTTAATGAAAAACGTGGATAAACAGTCACACACCCAAATGACACAAAATCAGATGAAACACCCTCTGAGGGTAAAAACCTGCATTCGCAGCCGAGAAAAATTCTCAGATTGGATAGAAAAAGAACCTTAATAAATAATGTTTCATTTAATTTGTGCATTAACCGTGGTTATTTCACTACTCAAACTGAAACCTACGTTGCCGTAAAAATACTTCGCAGACGAACTTGATCAGATTGAGAACATTTTTAGGGAAAGGTTTATCGAGAACAACTTAGTAGAAAAAATGAAATCACGAGCCTGTTCAGGAAGCTCCGAAGAAGCAACTGTTTAGCGCGTACCGTGAGAGTAACCTTCAATACCGCCAGGTTGTCAGGCGTATTCACTGGCTCACCTATAATGAGAGTATTCAATAAAGACTGTTTACCTACGCTGGCCTCATCTATGATCATACATATTCCTTCACAGCTGCGCTCGTAATGCGACCATCGTTGACCGAACGGCGAAGCAACTGTCTCAGTGGATTAACGAGCACTGTCCCCGATGGCTTCAACACAGTGGAAAAGGTGTCACCGGAAGCGCCATGTTCGCTCACCTAGCAGACTCGAGTCACAAAAAGTGAAGCCTGAATCAGCCTTTCAAATAATCCATCGAGTACCACCTCACCCGTCCAAGTCGCTGCGTCTCAACACCCCAGCTACGGCGAAAGCGACCGGCACTCGTTTATTCAAACCCAGTCTATGAGCGCACAGAACAGATTGGCCCAAATCGCTATTAAACTGCCGTGGCCGAAGATCGATCGTGCGGATGACGCATCACAGTTTGAGTGCAGTGTTACGGTGATCATCTAGGGGCGTAAAACACATCGCACCACCTCTCCCCCCCCCCCCCNTGACTATCCCCATTCAAAATGTCATTTTCCTATTGGATCTATACAGGCCAGAAGATGAATCAATGAAGAGAATTCTTCGTCTCTTAACTCCTGTGTATTCATATAAAACACTTTCAAAAATTCGAACCCCGCATTGCTGGTGCGATAGGTGACGTATGACGTCTGCGGCCCTAATCACTTTGTCAGATTTTTAATGGAATGCGATTTGTGTATTCATTTAAAATTGTATCTGATTCATTTTGAGTTACAATGGTTTTAACTGAACCAAAAAGTTATGGAATTTCAATCAACTTTGGCATTATAAACGAGCAATGTTGAATGCACGCCGAGAACTGTTGGTTGTGTTTTGGATAATGATAGCATTTGGTTTACCTGTGCCATACACGTTTGGAGATGAATGCGAAGTCCGTTCACTTGGTATACAGGAATATTTTGGGACTGAAGACAAATGTTGAGTTTTCATCGTGTGTTTAGGTCGATGGGACGAATCCTCAACAGCTGACACTATATGTGATGTTCACCTTCAAATAAAGGTCATTTGGTTTCAACCCCCCCCCGTTGCGTAGTGACACGAATCATTAGTTTGTTGTATACCACTGTATTCGTTAGAATTTCCAAGGTTTTCATTTCACAAGATCAGCTTAGATAATGTTTATATTGGTTATCGATTGTGTGTCACCTGTAAATAAGCGGTTCAAAATCGAAATGCAGTGCACTTGACGAATATCTGAACAGACTGATCTGACCGCAAAGAATTAACAAACCCTTAAAGTTGGTTTGTTACTTCGATCACTTTGTATCCGATTTTCACGACTCACTATTACACTTATAAGCATGAATGTGGTAAAGTACAAGTTTTGCTTGAATCAACAATTCGATTTACTTTTCTCAGTCTAAGAAGCAAGACAGTTGGGAGTAATCCTTTTTCCCAGTCTGCTAAGCTTGAAAATTTTCTCCAAACTTTTTAACATCCACCCAATTATCATTCTATGTATGTGCTGAACGGCTGTCTCATCTCGACCGCTGATGATACGTTTGCGCAAATGTTACCAAGTTCTGAAAACAGATGGAAATGAATTCAGTACCTCTTCCCACCCAACCCCTCAAAGCTAAGATAAATGATCTTAATACTTGTAGGAAAAGTCACATAGAAACTACAGGTGACAATGGGCATCGTCAACTCAACAGTTTACAGAAAGCTAGTGGATAGCAACTCCACTAACATCCAAACGGCCTTATGTTGTCGGCTTGATTTGTTTTCCGGTAAATTGAAATAATCCGTTATTTGATCGTTTAAATGGCCTTCTAGGGCAAAAATTGATTTTTGGTGCAATTACGAAAAATCACCGACAGTGCTGGGGGCCAAGCCAATTTTCCGATTCCTCTGATGTAAGTTTGATAGTCGAAAAACCATAAGGCTCTTGCTTTGTTTTGCAGTTGTTAGGTTATCAGACACGTGTTCTGTCAGACACCGGAGTTGACTTTGCCTATGCATTTATCATTTGCAATGCGAATAAACAGACAGATAACGGGAGGAGTAACTGGAGTGTGATTTGCACAGCAGTTTCGGCAGTGTAATATTCCCATAATTTTTCCTGAGTGCAAAATTACCCACCGAATATGCTCGTTTTTCGATCGATTGCAAATCAATACGGATCAAGAACGAAGTTGAAAATATCAAACCGATGGATCGATCTTAATCCAATTTAATTTTGAATCATCAGCAAAATCAAATGAGTGGGTTTATGCTGAACTCAACAGTAGTGCAAGTGAAAGATGCCTTTGCTCACATCCTTTTATGTGAACCAAAGCTAAATCCAGTCAGTCACTTTTGTGAATCGGGTTAAACATTCGCAATCTGCTTCAAATTAATCAAACCGTAATGCGCCAACTCTTGTAGTAACACTGCTCGATCCGACTACTTTCTAATATATTGTTTTGTTGACTATACGAAACACAATTCCTAACGGTATTGAAAATAAATGAATCAAGGAAAACATCTTCGTGTTCGGTTATTTCTTTTCTGCCTGTGTCTTTTGAACAAAACATTTACCCCGGGGTAGGATATCAAATATTTGATACTGGCTGTCAAACACTAAGTGCCTTCTACATCCCTTACGGTAAACATTCACATCCGAAAATAACTTGAAGGATGCCGAGGAGGAGACAATAAAATGTTATTTTACTGCGAAGTGCGAAACGTCCGAGTCTTTAGTGATGAAGTTTCTTAATGACATGCACAATGGACTTTATAATCAAGAATTCGCTGAGAGTCTTACCTCCCGCGAACTTGCGAACAGCTTGTTTCCACCAAAACATAAAATAAATCCTAAGGGTAAAGATAGAGAGCTGAAATCAATTCCTCCCATAAACTCAATTGTCGGAAGAGCTCACAGGCAGCAAAGTTGCACTAAATGAAATTTTCATTGTGTCAATTTGCTTGTCTATTTCTCTCTTCAAATTGTGATTGTACGAAAGTTTCTCTCTGTATGTTTTTAAATGTGAATGACCCAGTTTCCTCCCCGCTTAATGGTTGATGAGTTGCTTGCTGAGATTGGCAATTTACTGTAATTGAGACCGTCAACAAGCATCTGAATACTGAGCCGTTTAAACTGAATTCTACATCACATTTTAAAACGTTACACACATCAGGAGTGTAAATTACATGCAAAATGTCCACGTAAATCACTGTTTGGCAACAGGAACAAACATAAAAACGAGAAAAAAACACATACTACTATTATTAGTACTATCACTATTACACTTTCTATTACCACCTGAAAACACAACAGTTCTCTGTCCTTCGGTGTTCAGCTTTGAGTGAATACGTATGTTCTCGGTTATATAGTTTCTTGCATGAGTAGTTTTGATTCGGATGCCTGGGAGAAAAGGTTTCCGATTCAATATTTTATTGACAATATTATAAAGAACATTTGGATTTTAACTCACACGAGTTGCATAGTGAAGGGTAACAGTATGCATGACACGGTGTGTGCGATTACATGCGTGCTAATGTTCAACAGCTGCGATGCTCAGAATGTCTCGATTGGGCCGATAGTTGAATTTCAGTCGTATCTGTAATCCACGCATAGGAATTGATCAAATACTATATCGGACTGATGAGTTGTATCATACTAGTTGTACAACAGTTAAGTATGATGTGCTGAACAAATTTACCTGTATCTCTCGTCTATGGCGAGTGCTTATTGGTGCTAAAAGACAGATTATGCGAGGACGCAGCGCGATCCGTACGTGGCTGGGCTTTTACATGCAGTTCAATGGCAGATGCAATACGGCGATGATGTAACACATTCCCGTGAACTTCCCCAAACACTTTGTCATCCGCCTGTAGGAAACTGCACTTTCGGAAGCTGTTCAGTCCTGAATGTGAATGACTAGTAAGCATTGACCACACAGCCATCCGAAAATCTTTTTGTAAAAACGCGTATAACACTGGATTCGCGGCACTGTTTGCGTATCCGATCCACGTGAGCATACTCATCAACCAATGTGGATATATACAATGTTGTTCACACATTGCACGAATTACATAGGCCAAAAAGAATGGTAACCAACAGATCATAAAGCATCCTAGTAGCAGACCAATAGTCTTGATCGCCTTCAGTTCCGTTTTCATTGACGAAGTAGTTGATCGCTGTAATGACGGTCGAAAGGCGAATAGAAGTCGAGATCCACGCGACTCTTGCACGGCTGAATAACACCTCGTCGATTGGCCATTATTGCTTCGTTTTCGTCTTGTGAATTCAAAGTTTGCCGTAACCGGTTCAGACTGATTGGTCATTGTGAAAGATTTCTCGTCCATGAGGTCCGACCAATGTCGTACCCCGATGTTGGACAGAACCAGAGCGGACTGTGTGTTTCTGGTGAACTGACCATTCTGGTAGTCACCGATTCTTCGTGACTCCCGAAACGATCGAACACGAATTCGTCGTACCTGAAGTGCCTGAGTGTGTGCTATACACAATATCCGACCGTAGAGAATACAGAATACAAAAAATGGAATGTAAAACGACGTGCATGATGAGACGATTGCATAGGGTATATTCACTTTCAAATCACACTCGGGCTTTTCAGTCAGTGGTGAACTGATTGCAGTTTGATTGCTGTCGGTGGTGCTGACGGTGGTGGTGGTACTATTGCGTACGCTGTTGCTTGTGGTACTGTTAGCGTCAATCGATATATAGTTATTCAAATGTACTGTTCGATACCAATCCGCTTCATTCCACCCCATGTGAATTGGTATGAAAGATATCAGAGCACTGATGAACCACACCGCAAGCATACTCAATCGAATTCGCAGCGCATTGACTAGAACTGCGTAACGCAATGGATAAGCGATAGCCATGTATCGATCTAAAGCAACTAGACACAGATGCAATATGGATGCAGTACAACACAGCACATCGAACGACAGCCAAACTTTGCACAATGCCGACCCAAGCGGCCAATAGCCCAATCCCACATAGAGCATGGACCACGGCATGACGAGAATTGTCACACAGATATCCGCAATCGCCAGTCCAGTAAGAAAGTGAAAACAGAACTGCGCTCGTAGACGGGCACACTTGTACACTGAGATAACCACGAACACATTGCCCACAAATGCCAGTATGGTCAACAGGGACAGGACCATAAATAGACCAACAAAACAGACGGTGCTTGATAAGTAGCTCATTGTTTTTAATACAAATGTTTCATTTCTATTGTATAAAACCAGTTTTCTTTCGAAATGTAAGCTCCTTTTCAATGAGGCATAAAATTATTCATCAAAGCTCTCTTACACCAGCAGCAGTAAAAATACAAATCACACCAAGTTCTAATCACAAATGTGTGAATGGTTAGGGAAGACTGACCAATCAAAATTCGGGATGTATGCACCAATCAGAAGAAGGGTCGATCAAAATAAAATCAGAAAGATTAACTTTGGAGTTGGGATGACAGTAGTACTGTGTGGCATTTAGAATAAAATTTCCAGATAATGAACTTGGTTCTTTTTCGATCATATGAAGATCCACAACTACAATCGTCCCTTATTATACTCATCACATCAATAGCAAGTATTATTCTTAAAAAAGGACACTTGATACAGAAAACGATAATGTAAAAATGAAGCTTTTTCGCGACAAATTGAAAAATTGAAACCAAAATGTTGTAAACACGCGATGTTTTAAGTATCATTCAAGAATTCTCACTTCCAACAAGTAACTGGTCAGTGAGTTTCTTGATGTATACACTGAATCCTACACGAAGTTTTCTAACAAAATAATTTTGGTCAACAGCCACACTCCAAAAACACGTCAAATTTACCAGCATACGATATCCATCCATCTATCTATTAACGCCACTCGCGTAAAAGAACACTCGCGTAAAAGAACATTAATGGCTGATATGTACTCTATACTTGATGTGCTAATCTTTTTTCTACACGGTTTCGCGAAGTACAAAACTTATTTAGGATTTTTCACCGTTTGGTTCACATTGCTACATTTAAACTTGTCCACTATGCTGACGTTTTTGTTTTCCGTGAACTGTGAGCAAGTTCCTAACACGTCGTGAATACGTGAATTTAATTTGATCATTGTCTCTCTGCCTCTGCACGGATCCCACTTTGTTCAATCCGACTGGAATTTGTAAATAATCGAAATTCATCTTCTGTGTTTTGATTATCTTATCTCGAAATGTGGCCACAACCAAAAACGTACTTTTGATGGGGTGGGGTGGGGTTCGTTTTGGACCTAGTATTTTTTCTCGTTTGGTTTACAATAAAGATCTCTATGATAGTGAAACAAATGCCTGATCCCTGTTACTAAGTCCACGCAATGAATCGTTTTATCCACCTCGAGGGCTAGATATCCAGTAACCACAACCACAGTGTGTCGACAATGAAATACTGGGAAAAATGTATAATACAGCAGGTAAAAGAAGAAAAACAGGACAGCGGCATCACAAAACCAATGACATGCAATGGTGTTAAGGATCGGTTTAGATTAGCATTTTGCGCTGATTTTATGCAACGAGTTCATGGTTTGTGAGGCATCCGGTGAGATACCGGACAATAGAGTAAGCCTGTAAGCCTCAGTGAGAGCTTTCATAAGTGTATTACCGGAACAGGTTGATGAATAAGAAAGACGCTTACTAGAAGCAAGATACACGGAATTGGAACACTCATAAAATCTTATTGGAGAATGTTTTACGGGGCTTGAGGTAGAATAGTACCACCAACATATGATGTACCATCTGTCTCCGTGGTGTAAGATCACATACCGACAGAAACTTGAGGGATCGGGAAATGAGTTTGTGATCGTTTTTCAAACGACCAGGAAAGATAACAGAGAACCGATAATACCAATGGGGCAAAACGCAAGCGAAAACAAAATGTATTATGAGATGATTTAAGATAGAGTGATGTAAGACGTAAAAGAAAAGAAGTTGAATCTGCTGGTCTTCAGAAAGACATCATTAACAAGGTCAAACTAGGTGAGGTTACAGTTGAAAATAAAACAGATATTTCGCAGACGGTTATTGATCTACTCAATAATTCAAGGTCGATAAAGGCGGGGTGGCATTTGACAGTTCATCAGCTTTTGGACTTTCGAAAAGGGAAAACTTGACGTAACCAAATGAAATATACCTTTTGCAATTCAAGTTGTCTGGGCATCACTTCAAGTTGTCTTTCTGATTTTATCGGCTCTGACAAGCCCATGTACTGTTCCAGACTCCCATGGATGTCTGGATGACTACCATGCAGCATTGGCCTCCCAACCGCGGAATGAGGCGCGGGGAAGATGATTGTGAGCCGTGCGTCGGTCACAACTCAATTCCCACTACATCTTGCTAGTACGCGTACGCGTCTGTGTTTGTTCGTCTGCTTCCCCTGGAAAGTCATATTGGGCCATGCACCGCTGATACAAATGAATCATGTGCGATCAGCGCTTGAGCTATTATTTACATCCATCACATGATGCAATAGAACTCATCAGCTACACCCAAAGCAGCTGCAGTAAAACACCGATCGATCATGGTCGGTCGACCTACGTATTCTCATTGGCCAGAGTCGAATCCAGTTCATGCGACCCTGGCAGATTACATTCAATCTCTTTGTTATCATCACAAAAGGACCAACAACATTCTCCCCTATAAGTGCATAACAACCAAAATAACGATTTTGAATATATATCCACAGATATCTCTAGCTATTCAACTGTAGCCAAAATAAAGTGATGAGGACTTTCGAAATATACCATACATTTTATGATACTTGCGGCATTGTAGAAGACAATCCAAGTTAAAAATTTGAATGTTTTTTTTCAAAACTGCGGTATTATGAATATGAATGCTGAAAGTGATAATTTTCATCGTTGAAATCATATAGACTTAGATCAGTCTAGGAATGTTTGGCCTAGGCACAACAAAAGACAACCCAAAATACAATTTTCCGTTGACGACGTTTCGACCCTGTTGGCAAACCTTTTCCAAGTCAATTATTAAGCGAACATTTTTAAAAATGTGAGATCACCGTTTACAAAAGGTGCGTGTGTGTGGTGATAAATGAGAGCATGGAAATTATGAATGAAACAAGAGGTCAAAGAGCTAAGGATGAAATCATAGAGATGGAAGATCAGCCTGTGAGCAGTTTTGTGCTGTGGCGAGATTTAATATTGTGTGTCAGTATGCATGTGTGTGACGCAAAGTGGATCGCTGTTGATGAACAGTGACTCAGTAAGTAATCGTTCACCATACATGACCTGAAAACTTGTTTTAGATTAATCGGTTTCTTTTCGAAATCTATACAGTGTCCCTCGGAAATGGAATGCAAAGCAATAGCTGAGTCCGTCTCAACGATCCTAAGCTCCGACATCTTTCTTAAAGGGTATTTGGATTTCCTATCATGTTCGACTATCCGTTTCTTTGGTTGCCAACATGGTTGGCCGACGTACGTGGCTGTACACTGTTTTCATGCTTGATTTGTAAATGCGATTCAATGGATTAGCTTTCGGTCGTTTGTCCTTAAATCACATTAGGAGTGGACGAAGGGTGTTGGTTACCCGAAACGCGGCCCGTTTAGTGAAACGATTCAATTTAGTTCAATAAGATATGACACTGGTCGCAATCCAGTTGGTCTTTTTCATTTCAGGTTCTATGCATCTTTGAAACCTTTTTCGAATTTTCTGTTTCTGCTTCTTTTGTTTCGGGACGAATTGGTTCGCTCTGGTTAGGAATTCGGGCATCACAGTAGCCTTCATATTTACGGGGTGGTCAGAGGAGTGCGTTGGCTTTCTGTACGCGGATATTGATAAATTACCCAAATCATTGAAAGTTACTTGGTCGTCTAAGAAGTGAATGCTTTTACCTCACGTTTCTATTGTAAAATTAAGGTTTTCGTGAAAATGTTTGATATATTGTGTAAAAGGTTACACAAAATCATTCTTGATCACTACGAAGATATCATCTGAGTACCTTCACAGATTCTTGGTGATTAGATCTCATTTATTACCACACACACACACACCAGCTTAATTTTTCCATCCTCCAGATCAATCAAAAGCATCTCCATTTGATACGGTTACTCTTAGGTGTTGTTTAATGTTCAGTTGTAAATTGACTTGAAAAAGTCATCCCAAGATCATCGTAACGTTGTCAACGGAAAATTGTTGGTTTGTTGGTTTCCTCTCATCGTGGCTAATCCAAACACCTCTATACAGAACTAATACCATAAGCATGATGCACAATTTCTTTAAAGGCATTCCTTCCAAATTCCGATCTGATTCCGTGGTCATATAGTTTTATTAAAACACTTCTAAAAGCAGAGTTGGCCGAGTGACTTGAGGCTAAGTTATTGTCATACCTTAGCCTCAAGTCACTCGGCTAACCATTCGTAAGTGGCTTATGCGAGCTGGCTTCGAACAATCACCAAAGCAACCTAGGGCATGCTTAATCAAAATCCGTATGTTTTCTCTATCAGGTGAAGACGCGGAGCCTTTGAATTTGGCCGTGCCTTGTTTTCGTGGAATATTATTTTCGTAAGGTTACTGTGGTGGAACGCGTTAACATCACTTTTGACCGTTCCATCTATTATCTCAAGTAACGTTCGTTTGCTCACGGGAAAACTCGATGATGTCAAGAGCATGATATACCAGAAGGAATGCAAGGATGTAGGGACAAGTCTACTCCAGGAAAGCTGGTTACATCCTGACATTGAGGACAACGTCGTGCATCTTGATGGATTTGACTTATTCCGAGTCGATCGTAAAGTGAGCTTTCCTCATAGAGGTGGTGGAGTGGTCACTTTAATCAACAGAAAACGGTGTAAAACCGCTCGTAAATGTTTTCAATTCAATACTCCCAAGATAAATTGTATTTTTTTTATCGTAAGCCCCGATTTATTAGTCACTTTCATCATATTACATTAGCGAACATTTACATCGCTC